>SNQJ01S0288380.1:0-10869 GCA_010110895.2 Picea sitchensis | reverse complement strand
TTTGTTATCTTGGAACTGGTCGATTTCTCAAGATCCAGTCCATATTTATTGTTCTAAGTTATGGGTTGCAAATTGCAAATATTATTTTTATGAAATTTGTAATCATTTCATGATCCCTTTGTATATGGTTTTAAAAAACCAACCAGCTCCTAGGTTTAGTCAGTAATCCCTAAACATAATCAAAGAAATATGAGATTGGTTCATAAATGAAGAATTTTCTTACATCATAATTTATGGATGTGAAGGAGCACCTCACATTTTACCAAGATATGTTCTGGATAGGTTGGTGCTTAGACAGATAGCATATCATACTGTGGTTGTTGGTATTGTTTCTTCCATATCCAGAAATAAAAAAAAAATGATGACCGTCCTTTCCTAGTCAACTAGGAATTTATTCGTTATTAAATTCTAAGCATGCCTTGAAAGAAGTAGAGCAACTTGAGGGGATTTGGTTAGCTCATGGAAATTTCAAAATACATGAACCAATAGGTCTCATAAAAAAACATTGTAGCATGGTGAAAAATGTTAAATCCTATATTAATGAAGATGATCCATTTGACATTGTTTTCCAAAGAGCTCAGGATTAATAAGAGGTAGCCCAAAGAATTCAAGAGTTGAAGAATAGTCCCAAGATGTAGGAAATTTTAGAATGGGAGTTCAACGGAAAGAATTTTTTTATGAATGAAAAGCAAGGCAATATGCAGGGAAGTGATAATCCAAAGGATAATGTACAACTAGACTTAGAGTTAGAACAGAGTAAACATAATACATCTAGCGACATGCAAATAGATAAACAAAATCAAAGCAAAGATGAATCAAGGAAAGATGATCAGGATAAGGGTAGGAGAGATACACATGAAAACATTCAGGAAAATGTAGCATTGTAAACTCCTGGAAAAAAAAATTGAAAGGATTAAAGGAGACAATACTACTCAAAGCATTGAACATATTATTTCAACAGTCATTACAATTGTCACAACTATTGATACTACTCCAATTACCTCCATCCTTGGAAGATTAATTTCTATAGCCTTTGATTTAGAGAATTTTGAATTGGTTCAAGAAATTGTTTTTCCTTTAAACACTTATATTTTCATCAATACAACAAAGACTATTGTAAGAAGAACTAAGAAGAGAAAAAATAGCAGTCTGAGGAAACCCCACATGAATTAGTTCAGATATGGAATGCAACACACTTGAATGAGGAATAGCCTGGAAAAGAGTTTGTTGATGCTTTTGGGGCCTTTGTTGATGCAAATAAATGGTTTGTTAGCAAACACACTTCTCAGTTAAGAAAAGAAAACAAGCAAGTGGCAGAGTTGTAGGAGTAATTAAAATCTCAGGAATCTATTTTGGTCAAAGAACATCAAATCAGTTATTGAAAGAAATTAAAGTATATGTTGCTACAATTGATGAACTTAGAATTGAGGAAAATTTTATTAGAATAGAACATGCTAAGCAATTAGTTGTTCTTCAAGAGAAAAAGAAAGGAATGTCCAGGAAGCATGAAGAGAAAATCAATTCTATGGTGGTCCAGATCAAAGAATTAAAGGTAAAACCAGAAAATGAAGAAATTATTAAAATAGAATCCATTGGTATAAGTGACAAAATTACTAACCTTCAAGAATTATTCTATGTTAAATTATATGAAATCAAACAAAAATATGACCAGTTGTTGAATTTTACTGAGTAATCTAAAGTACAATATGAGAAACAGAAGGTTGCTCAAAAATATTTTGAGAACGTGAAAACATGGTAAGCAGAGGATGAGAGTGTGCCTAAAGGTTTTTCCAAAATGATTGATGAAGGAAAAATCCAAATGCAAGCTTCACCAAATGCCTCGTACAACAACTGTGATTTCTCATAGGATTTGATTAAATAAACCTGTAAGAAATACTCAAATCTCTAGGATTTAACTTTGGATATTATTAAATACCATGGCATGCCTCATGTTAAATTTCTTGGGCAAGCAGTTCCATTGTCCAATTGTCTTAGAGATGTCAACCAGCGGAAGAACTCACGTGCAGGCGAAATGATGCGGCTCAATTTCTAGAATGTGGAAGCATTGAAAGAATTCATCTCCAAACCGACAGAGTGCACAATATCAATTGACTCTTTTATCTCAAGGTTCAAGATAGAGCATAAAGAGATTGACAAGAAACTTTATCGATGCAAGTTAAATGAGGATATTCCACATCCACCTCTAATTTCATAATTGCTAGAAAACTTTACTCTATGGCAAGCTTTTATCAAAGAAAAATAGGGTAAAATCAACAAAGAGTCTACAGCTAGCGAAGGAGATATTTCTTCTTGAAATATAAATTGTGTAACTAATTTGCCACTTGTGAAAACTAGTTTAAAGAAAAGAGGAAAGTGCCATAAATTTTAGAATTTGAATGTTATTTAATGTAATTTGATATGAATAGTAAGAATTGGAAAATTTAGACTCACTTATTACTTTTATCAGTTTGACTTAATATTGAAGACCCTGTCTTTTGGAAAATTTCTATTGGAGTAAAGTGATGATTGTATGAATTGCACTTCTGTTAATTTTGCAATTTCCTTTATTCAGGTTTATGTGAAATTTTTCCATAATTCCATTTATTTGTCAATTGATTGCATATTAGATATGAGAATGCATTATTGTTATCAATACAACTTTTTATATGTCGAAAATCAGTAACAAAAGCACATTAACACACATAGAGCTTTTGTCACACACGTAGTAAACTTAGATTTATGTCTTAAATGAAAATAACCCACATCATAGTTATACTTCAAAAGCAGAAACACACATTACTAAGAACATTTAAAGCGGAAAATAACAATCAAGAACAGTCACATAATGACATGTGCACACCCAAATTTTGGCAACCATCCAGGGAAAACCCCAGTTTGGGGAAACCCACCGAGAGAGATTTTATTATCAGCTTTAGGAAGAAATACAAGCTACAATAGTCATTAATAGCAGTGAGAGACAACTTACAGGTACCCAACAGTCCCCCTTTTTTGTCTAGAAAAATGTGCCCACTAATCCTTGATGTTGTATGACCCTCCCACTGAACAACACCTAGAAAAATGTGCCAACAGTTTGTTGTACAGACAGAATAGTATGGCCCTCTTGCAACAAAGAAAACTCCAAACTTGCCTCAAAATCCACGCCCTTTCTCCTTGTTGTATGGACTGTATGGATCTATACAATATGACCTCCAACATTAGCAAAATACCCAACACTTCTCACACATAAAATATTCTTGGGAAATGTGTCCTAACTCTTTGGATAACAGTGCCAACTCCTGCTACAAATAAATTCTTCCTTACTCTCTCAAAATCTCTCAAAGCTTGTCTTGCACACTACCCTAGGCTTACTCTTATAGCCTGAAAGTGACTTTTCACCTTCACCATCCCTAAATCTAATGGCCAAGATCTAATATTGCCTTTACAAGATTAAGGGACATGATTCATTCCCTCCAAAATAAATCACTTACATTTACTAAAGTATTTTTCCACTTTATGACATAAAGTCACTTTAATAAAATATTAGAAATGACACTTTACAAAAATTCACTTTAATAAAAGAGTGACTTTATTACAACTTTATAAAACACCTATTACAAAGTCAAGTGCTTAGTAGTGCAAATGCAAGGTCACTTCCTCATACAAGACAAAACATGTGGAATACCTCTCGAGATATAAAAGCCAACACTCCCTCTTAGCAAGGGATGTACTCGTTGCCATCACCATCACCTGGTCATGTCCTCAAATCCATCGCATTGTTCGTAGTAGGAGCTCCCTCTGAACATGGAGCTAACCTCAACACTTGCACAGAACTCGAACCTGACGACCTCATGTTAGCAACCGCTCTGAACCTTGAGCTCCTAGGAGAATCCACTCCACCCTGAGGTTATGTCCTCTCACACCAATTGAGCCTCTTGTTGGTTCTCAGAAGAGACTCCCTCTCTTCCCTCAGATATTGAGACTAAATCCTTGGGCCCAATGTAATCCGAGGATCCTCTTTCTCCTCATCCAACTCATCTCCAACTGCAGGTTTTCCTTGCACAATGTACAACCTATCAACCTGATCACCAATTAACTATGTCTCAACTAGGTCTGATCCCTCTCTGTAGATAAATACATGTACACCCTTGAAAAATGTCGCATCTCCATCATCTTCCAAGTATGACATCGATAGCAGGTTAATCCTCATCCCTGGAACAAACAGAACTCCATAAACCTCTAGAAGTTCTCCAAACTCGAGCTGGAATCTGACTCTTCCAACTCCACAAACCGCTTGTGACATTCCCTCTTCACTTTCAACTAACCGGTCTAGACTTGTCTATGTGATACTAAAGAATATATGCCATATTCATGTCATATGACATGAGGCTCCATTATCAATGATCCATCTACTGTCACTCACAAATCCAGTACTCTCGACACTTGAACGAGAGTGAACAATGAGAATTCCCTATCAAACTTGTTAGCAAATTCCTCTACTATTGTTGTCTTCGTCGCAACTAGCCCTTCCTCCTCCTCCTCCTTCTTCTTCCTCTCTGGACATTGAGTTGAAAGGTGGCCATATTGGTTGCAGAAGAAGCATCTAACTTTTCTCAAGTCTTTCCCGGAACTCCCCTGCTTCTTACTTTTTCTCTTTGTCGCAAGAGCCACATTCTCTCCATCGGCTCCATCTTCGTTCTCTCCATTTCTCTGAGATCCTTCCTGGATATCCTCCTGAGTGAAATCGTCCCATAGTCTACTCCAATCTGGAAGATGTTCTCGACCCACCACACACTTCACAAAGACGTCTCGTTCCTTGGTGAAGCCTTTCAAGGCTATACTCACCAACTCTGAATTTGAAATGACCTCCTCAACTGCAGCTAACTCATCTTTTACCTGAGCTACCCAAGTAAGATAATAATCCACACTCTCACCCTTAGCCATCTTAGTATCATTCAATTTTTCCTTTCAGGCCATCTTCTGGTTTTTATTCTTCGCCTCATACAAGTTTTACAGTGTCTCCCACATCTCATAAGTTGTCTTCTTCTCAGCTAGGTGTGCGATAAGGTGGTCCTTCACCCTATCCAGAATAATCCTATGAGCTTTGGCCTCCTTTACCTCATGTAAATCCAAAGCAAGAGGGTATGTTGTAGGAACAACAACTATGGTGTTGACAAAGCTCCAAAGTTTGTTCTCCATGAGAATAGTTGACATTTTGACTTTCCATTGCAAATAGTTGGAAATATTGTCCAACCAGTCCTCATACCTGATGCAAGCAACCATAACCCTGTCTATTGTTCAATAGAAAACAAACAACCAAGTTTCCCCCTTCAAATCCTTGCCAAAATAGCATTGTTTACTATAACTCGTAGCAGCCCCTCTGATACCATGTAGAAAATCAGTAAAAAAATCACATTAACACACATAGAGCTTTCTTCACACACTTAGTAAACTTAGATTTCTGTCTTAAATGAAAATAACCCGCATCACACTTATACTTCAAAAGAAGAAACACACATTACTAAGCACATTTGCAACAGAAAATAACAATGAACAACAGTCACATAATCACATGTGCACACCAAGATTTTGGAAACCAACCAGGGAAAACCACAATTTGGGAAACCCACCGAGAGAGATTTTATTATCAGCTTCAGGAAGAAATACAAGCTACAACAATCATTAATGGAAGCAAGAGACAACTTACAGGAACCCAACAGTCCCCCTTTTATTTCTAGAAAATCGTTCCCACTAATCCTTGTTGTTTTATGACCCTCCCACTGAACAACACCTAGAAAAATGTGCCAACAGCCTGTTGTACGTGCAGAACAGTACGTCCCTCCTGCAGCAAAGAAGACTCCAAACTTGCCTCAAAATTCATACCCTTTCTCCTTGTTGTATGGATCCATACAGTACGGCCTCCAACAGTAGCAAAATACCCAGGACTTCTCACACATAAAATCTTCTTGGGAAATGTGCCCAAGCTCTCTTAATAATAGTGCTAACTCCTGCTGCAAACAAATTATTCCTTACTCTCTCAAAATATCTCAAAGTTTGTCTTGCACACTACCCTAGGCTTACTCTTATAACCTGAAAGTGACTTTTCACCTTCCCCATCCCTAAATCCAATGGCCAAGATCTAATCTTGCCTTTACAAGATCAAGGAACATGATTCATTCCCTCCAAAATAAATCACTTACATTTACTAAAGTATTTTTCCACTTTATGACATAAAGTCACTTTTATAAAATATTAGAAATGACACTTTACAAAAAAGTCACTTTATTACAACTTTATAAAATGCCTATTACAAAGTCAAGTGCCTAGTAGTGCAAATTCAAAGTCACTTCCGCATACAAGACAAAACATGTGGAGTACCTCCCGAGCTATAAAAGCTAACATTATATTGCTAACAATTGACGTATTTAGATTTACAATTAAATAAGCTTTATGAACTTTTTCTAATAGTTTATCACTCATTATTTTGTCTCAACTCTGATATTTATGTTAAATTTTAATTGGTAGTCAAATGAAAAGATATTCATGTTGTGATGAATGGACTATTATTTTGTTATGTTGTGGTTGGTTTTATGGCATTCTAAATCTAATTTTTGAAACGTTTTTTTCATTTCTCTGATTTCAGTTATATAAGCTTTTCTTTGACTAGGATTGGATGTGGATATAATTGTTGTGATCTTTTTTAAGTTACATCAGTTATTTGTGCCTAATCATTTATGAGAATAATGGACTTTTTTCTTTTCTAGGTAATCAATCATTTAGATCTGCATCTTTAAATTTAAGTATTTCTCTCAACTGAGATAGGATAGATAGATTAATTAGTTTTTAGTTCTGCAAATTAGATTAAGGCACATACATAAATAAAAGATGTTAACGAATAAGTCTCATGTTGGGAGAAACTATCTTTAGTAGCAAATTGAGCCCACATATAGGTTGGAAGTTACCATTCCAAACGAAAATAGGTCTAATTGGGGCTTGTGATCGGGTAACTATCCCCTGTTGCAGGAAGGAATTTTCTTCCTGTCAACAAATCCCTAGCGGAAATGATGATTCAAGTGAAAAAAAATGCCAAACCGGTCAAGAAGAGACCATATCGACTGAACCCAAATTATAAATAAAATGTGCACAAGGAATTGGACCATATGTTATACGCAAGTATTATCGTCCTTGTGGAAGACTTAGAAAGGATCAGCTCGATGGTAGTGTTGTTGAAGAAGACAAACGAGATAATAATTTGTGTAGATTTGTTGAGCCTAAATGCATATTCCATGCACAATCCATTATCTACCCCATTTATAGATTAAGTCTTGGAAAATGAGGGTGGGCGTGAAGCTTACTTGTTCACGAATAAATTTTTAAGCTACCACCAAGTGCACATCCCAGAGGAAGGCAAGGCCAAGACAACCATTGCGACGAAGTGGGGCTTGTTTGTATACATCGTGATGCCATTTGGTCTTAAGAATGCACCTGCGGTGGATGTGAAGGACCATGAAAAGGAGTTCCACTACAGTTGGGTGTAACTCCTTCTTGCAATGATAGTGTGGAATCCACCAGCGGGATGGGATTACAACACACTAGTCACTCCATCCTTCCCCACACACAAATTCAATGAGTTCCAGTATAACATGGACAAGGAGGTCTAGCATGAGAGAAACATAGCATTCCAAGTATGGTACACTAAGATGATTTAGGCAATTGTTAAAGTCTTATACATCCCGCATAACCTAGTTGAAAGGTATGATGATTACATTCTATTTGAAGTTGATTTTCATAATGTTTTCATCATCTCACATGAAGAGCCACAGATGCCTACCAAGGTCATCCCATTTTACATTATAGGGGAGGACATTCAAAATGTTGTTTCACAGTGGCCAAAGTTAATGCATCTCAAGCCGGAGGAAGAAAGAGAGATTTTGGAAACCCAGATAAGGAAGAAGAAGGAGCATGTGACCAAAGGGGAAAGTAATGGACCAAGGCCCAAGCAGAAATGAGCGCACCCAATTGTAGAGAAAACTCCACCTATGAAGGGGAAATGACACGGGTTGAGTTGAGCCCAACCTCCAAGTCTAGCACACTAACGCATGCATCCATTCCATTGTTTCCTACCAACTTTGTGCTCAGAAAAGAGGCAACCCCCTCTTAAACGTCATTGAAGCCTGCTAGGTGCATGATATTTACCAGTCAAATAAAGGGTCGGGACATAGATACTGACACTCCAGTTCAAGAGCCATGGATTTTCTTTGCAAAAATCCAGAGCATTGTCAAGGTGCTACAATCCAATTTGGTGTACATCAATTGTTGCATTGGGAGTCATAACGACAATTGGGTGAACTCTATCATGCACTCAAAATTTCTAGACCATCGACCAACCCCAAGTCCCAAGAACATATGGTCATAGGTAGCACCAAAGGTGCTATATCACCACGCTCTAATACACAAAAGTGGGTTCTGCAACTAAATCCATTACCCTTGACAAATTTCAATGCATCCACTAGTTTAGCGCCTTAGTCATTGCCTTATCTTGAGTTGGACTTGGTGCAACTACCTTCACAGGACCTGCAAGTGTTAATAACAGAGATAATGAATGAGTTGGGTGATAGCCAGAGCATGCTAATCTAGTCCTATTTGGAGTTGCAACAAAGACATTCATAGGATATGGTTGCACTCAAGGAATTCCAACAACGCCATGCAGTGGAGGTGGTTGTGCACACCTCATTACTTAGTGTCATGGATGAAGTATATGCAAGCATCCCAAGTTCATCTGGTGAAGCTTCTGACCTACCTGTGACAAGCAAATTGATCAAGGTGTGGTAGGTTATCTAGAAGTTGGAAGCCCAAAATGTGAAGCTTCAAGAAAAAATAAAGAGCACCCCACCATCAAAGCAGGTGGAGTTGCAAAACAAGAATGTTTCACAGACAAGTTGTTTCAAAAAGGACAAGCTCACAAGAAGGATTCTTAGGGGTGGTTGACTTCAATTTCTAGCTCTGGACTCACTTGTAGAATGCCCTCGAAATCTGTTGATGTTTGGGCGGTATGAGGAAGACATTCTCCTAGATTAATAATATAATTATTAAATATTAAATAATATTACTAGTATATATAATAAATAATAATAATAATAATAATAAATATTTATTTATTGTCCAAAGGGACGCATCCTTTCATGGATGGTCACCATATGTTCTCTATATATGGCACGTTCATCATTGTAATAATCAATCTATCTTATATCATCTCACATAAAAATTCAACATGGTATAAGAGTGGTATTGGGCTTGACTCCCTCACAGGAGGGCCCAGGGAAATGGAAGAGAAGCAACATAATTATTGGTTACAACAAGCAATGGTTAGGTTAGGAGTGAAATTATCCATCATTAACCTATACGTTTCCAAAAAGCACCATAACAGAAAAAGATAAAAGGGATATCTTTCGTTCATTCTCTATATCTTTGTAATAGGTTGTTATGTTGTGCATGTCTGGTCGAATCTCCCTTCCCTATTTGGCATTGTTCTATTTATGTCTATGAATTATTATCTCAACAACTTAGCATCCTAGACCATTATGGAAAATAACAAAGTCGTCATGGACTTTAAGTTCCACTGTATAGACACCGTTGCTTCCCCATTTCCTAGTGGCGATAAGAGTACTTGCATGGCTGTAACAACCTGACCTATATCATGTTGTTTTTTAGGAGCTTGGATTGGCTTGGGAATTAAGGATTTGTCTAAGAGAATGATTTTTTCTCTGCACAACTCAAGTTCTCGGTGGTTTTTAAGAATTCACAATAGATAATATGTTAACCTGGGTAGCAAGAATGGTGACCATCCATACATCATAAATAAATTCACTCAAAATAAAGTGACCCAAGTGGTCGTTAGCCTTTTCCTACATGATAGAGATGAAATTATATTCCCAAGGACGAGGATGCAACCTTCTTGCAACAAATGGGCACTGGTTGAGGGTTCACTCATCTCTTTGTATCGCGATGGGGAGGAAAAGGATGTAGAGTTATTAGTGCTTCACAATAACACTAAAGTCATTGTTACAAGTAATATTGCACTAACTCTATGCTACTCGGCCTCCATGGCCTATTCAATAAATCCATTGGATTTGGAGGGAATAGGTTGATGCTCACTAATAGAGCAGAGATATGTTTTTCATTGCATCAACAGAATGAGAATTGTATCCTTGGATTGCTCAATGGATGTGTTTGTTGTGTAAGTTTTTTGTGGAAGTACCTACGTGGAAATGTTAATATAGAAAACATTATGTGAAAGATATTCTCTTGTGAGGCCGATAGATTCTTGATCTCATTGACATATTTGTGAGATTCATTGGTTGGGCCTATTTTTGATAGAAAAAAATAAATATTTCTCTCCCAACGCTGTGAAATTTCTAAGATCAAATTGTACAAGTTTTGTGGTTGTAGAAATGCTTGTGGGTGATGAAGGTTGCCATATGGAGACCAATGAAGGAAAATACTACATTGATATTTGAATTTAAGCGTAAGCCCTAATCCATGGCATGGGTGGTGTTGGTGTTTTATATCAATGCGAGTATTTTGTGTGGAAGTGATCGAGATGGACATGAGAAGCAATGACAAACCCTCTGTAGTAGAGAATCACGTGAAGCTTGTGTCAATGTGTTGATGTGGTGGTTACTGTGATGTTGTGTGCTTTGGAAAGTGGAAAGTTTGTCAAGAGAGTTCAGTAAGGAGGTGTTAAAGTTTAAGCTATTATTAGGTTTCTTTTCAATTTACTAGATAACCATAGCATAGATAGGATCACTGAGAGAAACACAATCACAAGATACACAACATTCATCTTGGGAAACCCTCATGGGGAAGAAAACC
>SNQJ01S0288376.1:0-10869 GCA_010110895.2 Picea sitchensis | reverse complement strand
TTTTTTTTGTTATTTTCACGGTGTCTAATTTTCCTGCGTGCAATATTCCAAATTATGTCTCACCAATTGTTTTTTACTACGCGCTGTCATTCCTGAATTATTTGTCTCTCACTTATTCCTCCTAATTACTTCTTTTTGGATTTTTCTTTATTTTTCTGTTTTTATCTTAATTTTTCTTCTTTTGGCTCCCACTATTTACAATATGTGCAAGTCTACTTGTTGCGTTGCAACTATTGAAATTTGTTAGGTCAACATTCCCTGTACAGTTTCAGTGGACTACCATTCACCATTCCTTGCACTTCCTTTCATGTTAAGTCTTGCATCTTTACAGCGCCTCCATATGTGACTGTCTTTATCTGATATGGCCCAAGCCAATGCATTTTGGGCTTCCCTAGGTGCTGCAAATATTTACTGTCATAGAGGAGAACCAAATCTCCTTCCTTACACTTCTTCTTCTTGATACGTCTATCATGACATGCTTTATCCTTTGGTTTTTCTACGTCTTTATGGAAACCTGCTATGATTCTAACTTCTTGTACTTCCATCAGTTGAGCCAATCTTTCCTGCACTGCACCATTTTTTGTCATGTCTGTAATTGTTGCAATGTGCGGACTTGGTATCAAATAATCTAAGGGAACTGTTCAATCCTTTCCATAGACCAATCCAAAGGGTGTTTGTCTTGTTAGTTTCTTGCTGGTAGTTCTATAAGCCCAAAGTAATGCTGGTACCTTCAAATCCCAATCATCTATGTCTACATTACAAATATTTGTCAAGGCATTCTCCAAAATCTTGTTGAAGGCTTCCACTATTCCATTTTCTTGAGGGTGGTAAGGGGTACTCTTTTGGTGGTATATCTTAAAATCTTCAAGAATTGCCTCAATTTTACTGTTAATAAAGTGAGTCTTGTTATCACTCATCAATATTCTTGGACATCCAAACCTTGTTACTACATTCTCAAATAAAAAGCGTATTGCAGTCTCTGTGCTACAATCCTTTACTGATGCTTCCTCAGCCCATCTGGTCAAGTATTCTGTCGATGTAATAATATATCTGGCAACTCATGATTTCACGAGTTGAAGGGTTGAAACTCTGGGCCCTTCTTTTATGAAACTCCGAGACGCGAAAGTCCGACAAGAGTTGACTCCTTCAGCACTTCTCGCAACTCGCCTCTTCATGACTTGGTTTGTTGAACCTTTGTGCTTCTTTCTTATGAGAAACTGAAGCACGATAAGTCAACAGGGTGTTGACTCTCTTCCAGGAGACGAGTGTAAACCTGTCAGCCACGCGGTCCCCACTTGATGGACACGCCATGTGTTCTCCTGAGACCTCGGCCCTCGACACTTCGCGACTTCTCCAGTTGAAAAGAAATTACCACAACTCCCAAACCCACGATACACGATACCCCGTGAAGGTTCTCATCCAATGGATCTCTAGTGGCTTGGATCCAACAGTCTGGATCTCCTCCTCTTCTCCTCACAACTCGGAGTTTCATGAAACCAAAGGGTTTGGTCCTGCCTCCAAACTTACGAATCTATGAATTTGTGATATGATCCAATGCTCACGCAAAACACGATCAATGATTTACGTTGATCCTGGATCCTAAGGTGTTGGGTTCCTCCTGCCTTTAACCACCTTGCAACTCTAGAAGATCCCACGGCTCTAGCAACTTCACACTTCTTTCACAAAGGCTCCTCACCATCCATACGGCTCCACTCAATCCTACGACCCTCGCGACTTCGCGAGCTCCCCACGGAGAATTTTGACCTCTCGATTCACGCTTCAATGACTTCTACCAAACGATCGAATGTTCTCCTTCTGATCTTAACTTTTATATGATAGCTTCAATCCCCATCTCCCTTTGAACTCTTCAAAGGTACTAACCCTCGTGAGATTTCTCTTTCAAACTCAAGGCTTCCAAAAGGTTCATGCTCGCACTCTTTGCGGAAATATTTCAAATACTTTTGTGTATTTGATTCTTTGACTCTGTGCACTCTTTGCAACAATGGTCCTTCAACTTTCCCTTAGTTGATAAATTCTAAGGCTTCAACTAGCATGCGCACACCTTGCACGGATTTTTTGCTTCACATACACTTCTGCTGGAATGAGAACAATGGTATCCCTCCTGAGCTTTCTGAGATAAAACTCAGAACCCTTGTCGACGCACACCTTGCGGAAGTTTCACAACACTCCTTGGAGGAACTCTCTCAGGAAGAGAAACAATTGGAACTCATTCTCCTTATCTTTCAAACTTCATATACTTAACATGAAATCACACATTCAACACAACATTGAAACAAATGCATAAACAAAAAGAGTAAAACAACTGAAAATGTACCATTCAACAAAGGTAAATAGTAAGCATCATAACACCATGAAAGTTGAGTCAAAGCTTCATGTATTAACTCAATTGCTTTTGTAAATGGGTTCTTCTCTACAACTCTCTGCTACAACTCTCAATGTTGATAATGTTACAATAGATACAACAATACAAGAGTGAGGGTGTCTATATCTGTTTTCCCTCCTACACTTCTAAACTGTCGAATCTCTTAATTCAAGACTACCTACTTTCATTAATTAGACTTAAATTCCTTTTACATTGACAAATGAGAGCACATTGCTCATGATTTGTTTACAACAACCAAATATAAATGCAAGTATGCTCCCAACTATTACATTAATATCCGCTTCTTAATTTTTCAAAAACATTTCAAAACGTGTAAAATGTGTGTTGTGATTTCCAGCTGTCCTCTGCCTTCATGCTTGCTTGGCTGGCTACTTACGATGCTCCTGCATCATACTCCCTTGCTTGAAAAATTTCATGAACTCTTGTTCATGAGCTCTTGCATGGTATGTCCATGCTTATGAATTTTCGCTTCATCTTCCCAACTAGCATCTTCAACTGGATGTCCCTTCCATTTGACCAAGTATTCAAAATACTCTTTTCTCCTGGTATTTCTGCTGACCCTCTTGTCAATTATACTTTTCATCTGTGGCTTTTCAGCTACAAGCATTTGTTTTTTCCATTGAACCTCTTTCTGTTCATTTTCTGCTCCTGCTTCTTCAACTCTGTAAGGGTACAAATCTGCAACATTGAATATCAGTGAGATTCCGATCCCTTCGGGTAATTCAATATCATATGCATTTGCCCCAAATTTATTTATGACTTTGCACGATCCAAGCTTTTTCATATTCAGTTTATTATACATTCCCCTTGGGAACCTTTCCTTCCTCAGATGTGCAAGAATCAGATCACCAACTTCAAATTGAAGTTCTCATCTGTGTTGATCTACTCTCTGCTTGTATTCTTGACTTGAACTTTGCAATCACTCCGTAATTCGGCTGTGAAGCTCCTTCATTCCTTCTTCAAAGTCTTCTGCACTAGCACTCTTGAATTCAGCTTGTTCCAAATCTTTCAATTCATAAACTCCCCTTGGCAGCATTCCATATACAATATGGAATGGAATCTTCCCTGTGCTTCTGTTGAGTGAGTCATTGTAAGAAAATTCTGCCTGTGGCAGAATGTGATCCCACTGACTGTGGTGTTCAGTCACTAAGCTCCTCAACAAGTCTCCCAAGCTTCTATTCACAACTTCTGTCTGCCCATCCGTTTGAGGATGATATGCAGAGCTAAAAGATAAACTTGTCCCCAGCTTTTTCCATAAGGTCCTCCAGAAATGTCCCACGAACTTGGTATCCCGATCAGACACAATACTCCTTGGTAAGCCGTGAAGTTTGACGACTTCCTTGAAAAACATGTTCGCAATATGAGTTGCATCATTGGTTTTCTGGCATGGTATGAAATGTGCCATCTTTGAAAAATTTTCGACTACCACAAAGATTGAATCACATCCTCTTTGTGTTCTTGGTAGTCCCAATATAAAATCCATGCTCACTACATCCCACGACCTTTCTGGTATGGGTGATGGTTGATATAACCCTGTGTTCTGTCTTTTCCCTTTTGTGTGCTGACAAATTCTGCATCTGTCCACAAATTTCTTAACATCTATCCTCATCCCCTGCCAAAAATATGATCCATTCAACTTTGAGAACATCTTATCATGACCGAAGTGTCCGACCAATCCTCCACTATGTTTTTACTTAAGCAGGTTCTCCCTCATGGAGCATTTTGGAATACATAGCTGATTGCCCCGGAATAATAACAAATCCTGGATCATATACTCGGTCCATTGGCTTCTGTCCCTGAGAACTGGATTCTCATACGCCTCATATGCTTCCTTAAAATATGGATCTTCTTTATACATTTCTTTGAGGTTATCAAAACCCAAAGTCTTGACTCTGAATTCCTGCAGAAGAAAACATTTCTTGCTCAACGCATCAACAACTTTGTTAGCAGTTCCAGAAATATGCTTAATCACAAAAGTAAAATTCTGCATGAATTCAATGCATTTAACATGTTTTTGGTTCAACTTCTCATGTTGAGTCACGAATTGTAAAGCATGATTATCACTGTACAAAAAAAACTCTTTAGGAACCAAATAATGTCTCCATTTCTTCAGTGCTTGTATGACTGCATAGAATTCCTTGTCATATGTGGAGTATTTAATATTTGCTTCATTCATTTTTTCACTGAAGTATGCGACCGACCTATCATATTGGCTCAAGACCACTCCAATTTCAAATCCACTCACGTCACACCTGACCTGGAATGTATTGCTAAAATCTGTAAAAACCAGAATTAGTTGCTCAATGATCTTCTTCTTCAACAGGTTGAAACTCTTCTCTGCTTCTTCTGTCCATTGAAAATATTTATGTCTTTTTTTCACCGTATCCATCATTGGTGCACTAATTCCACTAAAATTTCGGATGAATTTCCTATAGAAACTAGCTAAACCACGGAAGCTTCGAACTTCAAACACACTCTTCGATGATGGCCAATTCTTAATTGGATTTACCTTTTCTGGATCCATCTTCAACTCATTCGCAGAGATAACAAAACCCAAATAAATGAGTTATGTCCTCATAAATGATGATTTATTCATATTAATCAACCATTTCTCTTGTTGTAATCTCCTCATCACTGCAGCTAAATGCCTTAAGTGGTCTGCTTCTGTCTCGCTGAAAATTAATATATCATCAAGATATACAATGACAAATTTCCCTATGAAATTCTTCAGGACTTCGTTCATCAATCTTATGAAAGTACTGGGTTCATTTGTTAAGCCAAATGGCATGACAAGCCATTCATATAGCCCCTCGTTCATCTTGAATGGTGTCTTCTATTCATCACCTTCTCTCATTCTAATTTGATGATATCTTCTTTTCAAATCAACCTTTGGAAAAAACTTTGCTCCACTCAAGCAATCCATCAATTTGTCCATCCTTGGCAATGGAAACCTGTATCTGATGGTAATATTATTGATGGCCCTTGAGTCTGTACACATTCTCCAGCCTCCATATTTCTTTGGGCTGAGCACCATCAGAACAACGCATGGACTCAAGCTCTCCCGAATCAATCCTTTATCCATTAAGTCTTGGACCTGTCTCTTAACTTCTTCATTTTCCTGCAGCGTCAACCTGTACGCGACTTTGTTTGGTAAATTGGCTCCAGGTATAAGGTCGATATGATGGCTTATACTTCTGATAGGTGGAAACAAACAAGGTAGTTCATCCACTACTATATCAACAAACTCTTCCAGCAACTCCTTGATTTCTTCTAGTAAATCATCTATTCTCGTACTGGTCAAAACAGTTTTGGGCTTCCTAACCACAATAAATTGTGTGTCTTCCTTCTTCTTAACCTCCTTAAGAAGTTCCTTCCCACTCATGAGAAGTACAGTGTTTCTCATCTCTGTTTTCACCTCTTTATCCTTAATTGGCAACAACATGTGAGTCCTCCCATTCTTCTCCAGGGTGCATGTGTTCTTTCTCCCATCATGAATCACGTTGCTATGATGGGAGTGACATCACATAATATTTCATCCTTATATCCCCCTATTTTAAATTCAACTAAACACTATTTAGTGACATTTACCTGATGTACTTTTTGTAGCCACAAAACTATGTATGGGATTGGATGTACAATAGTCTCTAGCTCCAACTTTTCTACCATCTCTGTAGATACAATATTGTCTGTGCTACAACTGTCCACTATGACCTTGCATACTCTGTCTTTAGTTTTGCAAGCAGTCCGAAACAAACTGTTTCTTTGGGTTGGGGTCTCTACCTCTTTCTCTGGCGTTAAGAGAACTTTCCTCATCATCAAATATATTCCGCCCTCAGCATATTTTGCCTCAACATTCCATCCTTGAGATTTGGCAATGTGAGTTTCATCACCATCTTTTTTCTTATCAGGACACTCATAGGATTTATGTCTGATTTTCCCACAGACAAAGCATTTTACTTCACCGCCTCTGCCTCTTCCTCTTCCTCTAGCTCGAGGAAAAGTATTTCTATCGGCATACTACCCTCTCTGTGAGCTTCCTCCTCTGTCATGTTGATTTGGAGGTTTCTTCCCCTCTTCTTTAGATTTTTGAGTTCTGTCTTGGGCAATTGTTTTGCCTCTATCTTGACTTCTACCTCAACCTCTTTGACCTTGTTTTTGGCTCAGCTTCTCTTCAGCCTTCAGAGCCATCTGATAAGCATCTTCCACATTTTGAATGGTCATCATTCTCATCTCATCTTGAATGTCATACCACAAA
Source organism: Picea sitchensis (assembly GCA_010110895.2). NCBI lineage: Eukaryota > Viridiplantae > Streptophyta > Pinopsida > Pinales > Pinaceae > Picea > Picea sitchensis. Next base: position 4,210 of record SNQJ01S0288376.1, on the reverse strand, counting down.
CCATTCATGTATCTGACAACTTTTTCATCATCGCTTTCCCAATGACCTGCCCTGACGTTTATCTTGTAGAACTCTTCAGTGTATTCCTTCACTGACATCAACTTCTATCTCAAATCCTTCATCCTCCAAAACAAAGTGATTTGATAATCCTTAGGTATAAATTTGGCTTTCATCTTTGCAACCATTCTATCCCAGCTTTTAATTTTCTGCTTTCCCTTGCAGCGTCTGTCAGCCTGCAGTTCATCCCACCATAGTGCTGCATGCCATTTAAGTCTAGTGACAACATGTTTGACCTTCTTTTCTTCCTCGACATCCTCATATTCAAAGTATTTATCCAAAGCTCTAATCTATTCTAGAAGATCTTCAACATCCAGGTTTCCCGCATACATGGGAATCTCCATCTTTTCTCTGGCACCTATCCTTGCAACAACCCTGAATAGGCATTCGTCTGCAACATCTTCGACTGCGACTTCTTCTCCTTCGTTTCCAGTTTCATTTTCAATTTCAGCCTTGCTGATATCCTCAACATCGACTGTGTGCCTTTGTGCTATCTCCATGGCATCAATCCTCGCACGTGACTCACACATTTCTCTTTCCATTGCTGGATCAGGCATTGGCATATCTCTTCTTCTCGGCGGCATGGCTACGATTTTTTTTTTCTTCTCCCTGCTACAGAAAGTAAAGACTTGTTCTGTGCTATGATACCACTTGACACAGCTCCCCCTGCCTCAACAGGCTCTACGTGACCTCCCGGTCTTAGGATTGTTCTCTTTTCACCCAAGCTGAAGAGCTCCTTTAGTTCCCTTCTGGAACCTTCAAAATTCGATCCACAGGTCCTTCAGAAACCTCACCTGTGCGAACAAGCACTAGGCACGAGCTCTGCCCTCCAAGTGACCACAACGCTTTGACCAAGGCCTTAACATAAGCACCTCTCATGAATCGCCACTCACGAGGTCATGGGTCGAAGACCCTCGACTCCCCTTTTCCAAAATCCTAATACTCGAGATGCAATGGGATTTGGCTCCTCCTTGTTAGTGCCCTCCACACGTAACCACTAGCTAGAGCTAAGCACTAACCTCACTCTCAACTCACGAGTTCACGAGTTTAAGGGTTGAACCTCTAGGCCCTTCTTTTACAAAACTTCGAGACGTGAAAGTCCAAGAAGACTTGACTCCTTCAACACTTCTCGCGACTCGCCACTTCGTGACTTGGTTTGTTGAACCTTTGTGCTCCTTTCTTACGAGAACCCAAAGCATGAGAAGTCAACAGGGTGTTGACTCTCTTCCAGGTGACAAGTGTCCACTTGTCAAGCATAAGGTCCCCACTTGATGGATGCACCACGTGTTCACCTGAGACCTTGACCCTCGACACTTTGCGACTTTTGTAGTCGAAAAGAAATTAGCACAACTCCCGAACCCACGATACGCGATACCTCATGAAGACTATGATCCAACAGCTTGGATCCAACAGTCTAGATCTCCTCCTATGCTCCTAGCAACTTGGGGTTTCGCAAAACCAAAGGATTTGGTCCTGCCTCCAAACTTACGAATTTCTGAATTCACGATATGATCCAACGCTCACGCAAAACATGATCAACGATTTACGTTGATCCTGGATCCTAAGGTGTTGGGTTCCTCCGGCCTTTAACCACCCTACAACTCTGCAAGATCCCACGGCTCTAGAAACTTTTCACTTCTTTCATGAAGGATCCTCACCGTCCATACGACTCCACTCAATCCTACATTCCTCGCGACTTCGCGAGCTTTCCACGGAGAATATTTACTGCTCGATTCATGCTTCAATGGCTTCTGTGAAACGATCGAATGTTCTCCTTCTGAACTTAAATTTTATACGAAAGCTTCAATCCCCGTCTCCCTTTGAACTCTTCAAAGGTACTAACCCTCCCGAGCTTTCTCTTCCAAACTCAATGCTTCCAAAAGGTTCCTGCTCACACTCTTTGCGACAAACTTTCAAATACTTTTGTGTATTTGATTTTTCAACTCTGTGCACTCTTTGCAACAGTGGTCCTTCAACTTTCCCTTAGTTGATAAATTCTAAGGCTTCAACTAGCCTGCGCACACCTTGCACAACTTCTGTGCTTCAAATACACTTCTGCTAGAATGAGAACAATGGTATCCGTCCTGAGTTTTCTGAGATAAAACTCATAACCCTTGTCGATTCACACCTTGCAGACGTTTCACTGCACTCCTTGCAAGAACTCTCTCAGGAAGAGAAACAATTGGAGCTCATTCTCCTTATCTTTTAGACTTCATATACTTAACATGAAATCACACATTCAACACAACATTGAAACAAATGCATAAACATATAGATTAAAACAACTGTAAACATACCATTCAACAAAGGTAAACAATAAGCATCATAACACCATGAAAGTTGAGTCAAAGCTTCATGTATTAACTCAATTGCTTCTGTAAATGGGTTCTTCTCTACAACTCTCTGCTACAGCTCTCAATGTTGATAATGTTACAATAGATACAACAATACAAGAGTGAGGGTGTCTATATTCATTTTCCCTCCTACACTTTTAAATTGTCTAATCTCTTAATTCAAAACTACCTACTTTCATTAATCAGACTTAAATGCCTTTTACATTGACAGATGAGAGCACATCGCTCACGATCTGTTTACAACAGCCAGATATAAATGGAAGTAGTCTCCCATCTATTACATTAATATTCGCTTCTTAATTTTTCAAAAACATTTTAAAACGTGTAAAATGTGTGTTGCGCTTTCCAGCTGTCTTCTGCCTTCATGTTCGCTTGGCTAGATGCTTACGACACTCCTGCATCATTTGTGGGTAGTCTCTTGCATAGTGATCTGGTTTATGATAGTTATGACACTCTATTGGTCCTCGACCTCCTCCAAGGCCTCTTCCTCCACAACCTCCTCCTCTGAAGCCTCCTCTATTTCCTCGATTATCTCCACGCAGTGTGTTATAATGAGGTCCTTGATTATACTTCAGATGTGGGTTATTGTACAACTGTGGTGTTGTTCACTGTTGTGTAGGATTATATTGTTGTTTACCTTGAAACTGTTGTGCATTATAATATGCTTGTGATGCAAAATTGATCAGGGGATCAAATTTTGCTCAAAAATTCAAAGTGCTCAGAATCGCTTCAAATCAAACAGGATCATAGGCCTCATCGTTATGAACCCAATGCAACTTGTTTGGGTTCAAATGGACGTCGGGAGCGAGAGATATCACATTCTATTCAAAATGACAAAAGGCAAAAAAAGGGGTGCTGACTGTATAGTCCATACAGTCCGTATGGATGTTGACATGCCAGGCCGTACGACATGTGGCAGGCCATACAACACGTGGCAGACAACTATTTGGATAGTTGGCAGGTGACATGGCTTGTTTGTAGTGAATGGAATGGTGACATGTGGCCCAATCAATGGCCGCCACGTGTCCCCTATATATTCGTTTAAAATTTATTTGGAGTCCACTGGATTCGACCCCGTGACCTCCAACCGCATGAAAATCTTTGGTAAAGACCACCAACAAATGCACCACCATAGTGTTTCTTAACACTATATGGTGTGGATTTTATTTGAATTCAAATGTTGTAATTTTGGGCGGGGGGTCGGGCTGGGGCCTAGCCCCAGCCCGTGGTTATGTTATATTGTAATATGGCCACAGTTTAAACCTTTGCACGCACATTCAAAACTAAACCCTGGTCGTATGTGTTGTAATATGACCACGGGCACACGTATGTGTTTTAACATAGCCCACGGTCACATATTTGTTTCCATATGACCATTGTTATATCGTGACGCACGTGCGGATATGTGTTTGGTTTGGATTTAAATTTGGTTCAAACGGTTATGTAAACTCTTGGCCCTTATTTTTAAACGCGTAGTCACATGGGTCATATGACCTTGCCCTTGACGGTTAGGGGCTAGGTGCACACTTAATCGTCCTATAGTTTGCACAGTTCGCGCGGTTGCGCCCGGTGCTAAGTTTTTACACTTGAATATGCGTGTGGGCTAGGTTGAACCAACAAGGGTGCGTTTTGTAGATGCAGAGACAACAAGTTTGAAGGGAGGACTTCGAGGAAGCCTATCTTCTTCAATTTTTGGCCAAACGAGGTGCCGAAAAATCCCAGCTAGGGGTTTTTGGACGTTCTTAAGCCATTGGAGCAGTCTATTTGGCATTTTGAGCATTGTAAAGCACATTTTTGAG
>SNQJ01S0288375.1:0-10869 GCA_010110895.2 Picea sitchensis | reverse complement strand
AGTTGTTTTTGAAGTTGTCCAAATGTGAATTTGGCAAAACTTCGCTTATCTACTTAGGTCATATTGTTGGTGGAGGTGAATTAAAAATTGATCCTTCAAAAGTTAAAGTTATTTTGGAATGGTCCAAACCCAGCAATGTGACAAAGGTAAGAAGTTTTTTGGGAGCAGCCCAATATTGGAGAAAGTTTATTCCTAACTTTTCGTCCATTGCAGCTCCATTACATGCTGTGACAAGTGTCAAGCAAGGTTTCCAATGGGGAGGCAAGCAACAACAGGCTTTTGATACTTTGAAAGAAAACATCAGTTCAGCACCGGTTCTTGCACTTCCAAACTTAAGACAACCTTTTGAAATCTAGACAGATGCAAGTAATTATGCGATGGGAGCAGTTTTGCTACAGTATGGTAAGCCAATTTGTTTTCATTCTGAGATGTTTAATGGTGTCGTGACTAATTATCCTACTTATGATAAGGAATTATATGCATTGGTTCAAAGTGTTAAGAAATGGAAGCACTATTTGTTGGGAAAAGAAACCATTATTCACACAGATCATCAACCTTTGCAATATTTACAATCACATTCAAAGCTACAGCAAGCTAGGCACTTCAGATGGATGGGTTTTCTTCAACAATTTCATTTGGTTATCAAGTATAAGAAGGGAATTTTTAACAAAGTCGTTGATATGTTGTCCAGGCCTATTGTTAGTGCTTCCGTTATTCTTAAGCAGAGTCCTATAATGCATGGAAGTTATGTGGAACAATATGCTTTAGATGTTGACTTTAAGGAAGTGTATGAAACTTTGTGCCACTCTAACCATGTTGAAGAATTGGATTATCATTTGCATAATAATCTCTTGTATCATCTTGGCAAGTTGTGTATTCCACAGAATAATCTCTAGTATCATCTTGGCAAGTTGTGCATTCCATTGTGGAGAAAGAATCAACATTATAAGGGAAACACATTCTTCTCTCATTATTGGCTTCGGGTCATTTTGGTGTAGGCAAGACAACAATGGCAAATTTGCAAAGATATTGCTACCGGCCTAATATGAATGAAAGTGTTTCACGACATGTAAGATGATGTTATTTATGTTCTACAAGAAAACCTAGCAACAGAAGTTGGGTTTGTATACTCCAGCTCTTCAGCCTCAGAAAGTATTTCCGGGCGGATTTTGTTGGTGGTTTACCCATGTCGAAGAGGTCATGATTATCTTTATGTTGTGGTTGATCGCTTAGTAAGATGTATATTGATGCCATGTACTAATCATATGTAACTACTGCAACAAACGGCATTATCAGCTTGTTCTTCAAAATGTTTGCGCATTTGGTTTGCCCAACCATCATTTTATTGTGATTCTCGATTTATTGGAAGTTTTGGTCGAGTTTACGGGCACTCATGGACACCAAGTTTAAGAAGAGCACAACTTTTCATCCACGTACAGATGGTCAGATAGAGGTGGCAAATCGAACAGTGGTACATCTTCTCATGCTTGGCTGCGTAAAACATCCTAAGCTTTGATGTAACATTTACACTCCACGCTTCAAGATAGCGCATAATCGGTTAAGCACTCTTCACTCCAAACGCCGCCGCATTTGAGACATGTCTTTCTTTGCCCAAGTCACATTTAGATTTCATCTTTTGGGAAAGATATTGTTGTTGATGGCAATATGATATTGATCGGGCGTAGAAGTTCATTGAACAAATTCGCCGATACATCGTGGTAAGAGCAGCTTGGAAAAGTCGCCAGCATAAAGCTTAGACATGACAAGCATCGTATCGGGATCACAGCCAAGTTGGTGATGAAGCGTGGCTTTACATCAGCAATGAGAGGGTTAAAGGAGAACGTAAAAAGTTGAAACCAATTCACTATGGTCCTTCCAAAATTGTCGACAAGATCGGGTAATGTTACTTTTCGCTTAGATTTGCCTCCATATATGCATGTGTGCGCTTGTTAATGTTGAGAATTTGAAGTTGCATGAGCCTCCGCTGATCGGGATGATCAAGGAGAGCATGTTCGGGATTCTTCCATAGATGATTTTTCCGCAGTATCTAATGAATCGGGCAGGGAAGACACCATCTTGATGTGAGAATGCTTAATCGAAGAGAGGAAATGTGGAGCATTTGTGGTGTTGGTCTTAAGGGGACAAATCCAAGAAAGGCCAAGTGATTGAGGTTGGAAGGGTGAGGTAACGTTACCCTCATCTTCACATAGACCGAGATAGTCTTTGCTTGGTGGTCCAAAAGCTTCCCAATGGGGAGGTGTGATCAGGGGATCAAATTTTGCTCATTTTTCAAAGTGCTAGGAATGCGATGAAAATAGTGTCATTGTGTCCATCTCGTCTTCCTGATTCCGACGGTATATTTTATTTCTCAAACGGATTCCGTATGGAGAAGATATTGCGATCTATTCGCCAAGGCAAACATGCAAAATTTTTGGATGCTGACTGTACCTGTCTGTACAGTGACGTGGCAGGGTCGTACCATTCGATGATGTGGTAGTTGGGTGATGTTTTCATTGGTCGATTGTTGGCGAGTAGCGTGTTGACACGTGTCCGATTCATGGCGAATAATAAGGAGACACGTGGACCAATCCCCGGGCGCCACGTGTCCCCCCCATTGTATGGTTATATGTAAAAGTTCTATGGGAGTCCGTGGGGTTCGACCCCTGGACCTCCCCCATTGATAAAGCCTTGACAAACCTCCGCTAACCATTATGCTGCCACATGAGCCTTGTTAGGTTTATGGCATTATATATATTTAACATTGTTTAATGTTGAAAGCGGAGGGGGGTCGGGTCGGGGCTTAGCCCTGAACCATAGTTTTATTAACATATAACCATTGTATTATATGGCGCGGATTTAAATGCATGGACCAAAGTTTATACCCATATATATATTGTAACGGTTATACCATTGTGTAATGTGTGCGCGGTTGTATATTTGCGCGCGCGTTTTGTAACCTAGCCCATGGTTTCCATATGACCCCGAGTGGGAGCGCGTGGGTACTCCATTGGAGCGGTTCAACGAACTTAACCACCTTTCAGCCAAGCATGAGGTCGCATGCGCCATACACCCAGGTGCCAAGGAAGTTAGGGGCTGGCACGCCCTTAACCGTCCTATGGTTTGCACCATTGGCACGGTTGCGCCCGGTGCTGGGTTTTTACGCTTAAAAGAGCGTGTGAGCCAGGTTTGGAGAAGGGGGGGTGCGAATTGTAGAACCAGAGACAACAAGCTTGGAGAAGGAGACTTCCAGGAGGCCTATCTTTCTCATTTTTCGACCGATTGAGGTGCCAACAGAGCCCAGACAGGGGTTTTGGGACGCTGGGAAGCCATTGGAGTAGTTGATTTGTCAGTTTAAGCATTGTAAGACATGTTTTTGAGCACTTTTTAAGCAATTAATAATAATGATCCATTGGAAACTGGACTAGGAGATGTAGCCCATAAGAGGGGTGAACTCCTTTATCAATTGTTGTGCACATGTGTCTATGTTCAATGTTTATGCTGTTGTCTATGTGTGTTTTGCATGAGTAATCCTAAATTTATGTGTTGCAAATTGATCCTGTTGCTTTAAACACATAACATTTCACTTGCAATAATTATTCAATTTTTTCAAGTCTTCTTCATTTTTAGATCAGTACCAAAAACCTAAGCTCTTCCTTAACCCTAAGGCATCTTTCTCTTCTACCTCTTTCCCCTGCCGCCTGGCCATTCTTCTCTGTCCCTCTTGGCAGGCTCAATGCCCATCTCTAAGCACTGGTGCTTGGGTGATGGCTTCTGTGTATTACAAAGGGAGGAGAAGGGATACGAAAATACTGGCAACATATCAACAACAATTCATTTTCCCTGTCAATCTAGATTATGTTCCCTTATCATGCATGTGAATTTTTGAAATCCCGAGCAAATGGATTCGTCGCAATCATGGCATCTGTTGCAGTACACAGAAGATATTCTGGTGGAGGTATTGAAGCATCTGGATGCAAAGTCCCTAGCCATGGCAGGCTGTGTCAACAGGCAACAACATTCTTAGGCACTTCAAATATTTCTCTGCAAAGACATGGCGCCCCTTTTGTCCGAGTCAAATATTGTTCTGCCCCAAGTTACAGTAAAATATACGAATCTCTTCATCAGAGTTTGTAGATTCATTTTCAGATCGGATTTTGTTAGGAAATTTTCGTTCAGTCGAAACATAAACAAGTCTAGCTAAGTTCCAGTAGACATTCTTCAAGTACTTCAGGAGCCTCATCATAGCACATCTAAATTCATTTTGACAGAGATTATTTATGTTTTGTACTGCTGCTAGAGAAGTTTGATTGAATTATTCAACTGTTTAGCTTCAGGGATGCAACACTTTGGAAGAATTGTTTTCTCCAATTTTCTTAGTTTTAATGTTATTCAGTGTAAATGCATGTTCTCTTCGAGACAAGGTAATTTCTGAATGCAATTATCTCCTCGAATTCTGGGTTGGTCATCATTTAGTTTCCCTGCATATATTCTACTAGGGCTGTTACAGTAACATCCACTCTGTCCACTATATTGAAAGGCAAGCCACCCGCCTCAGTGCACAACACCTCCACTTTGTCTCTGGTAACGTTGAGAAGCCCCCTATATCCTGCACACACAATTAACTCATCCATGGGACCGAGGGATAATCCGAGTGGCCGTCCGCCCACGAACGTCTAGTTCTCCACCCGTTCGGCGTCCGGCTGGTCAATCTAGACGCGTTTGATCCATCCGTCGTTGCACTTGGTGAAGAACGATCTCCCTTCTCTATCAACAACCAAATCCTCTCCACCGGGGATCAACCCAGACCCTACTTTTACAACATTGTTCAGCCTAAAGTTAGGAGCATAAACACCTTCCGCGGGTGGGCGAGGAAGGAGGTGAACAGGGAGTGGATGAATTGGGGACGTTCTGAGCAATGCCTGCTAGGCTGTCGTCGAGGCTAGGCATAGCACAGCGACCCAGACTGCATTTTGAATTAGCCCTTCTGCTCCCATATTATGTTTTTTGGATCATTGGGCATTATTTATGCATATAAAGATGAAAGTACAAGTAGGAATGAAATGTCTGGATTTGACTGAAATAGTGGTGCAGTGCGGAAAAAAAAATTAGTGTGAAAGTGAGTTTTGCCTGTAGTGGCCCATCCCTCTAATGGTTGTCGGTCAGTGGAGTCCCCAAAAACATATTAGGATAGGATTTGTGGCATCGTCAGTTGTTGGATCGCCGGAAAACTGGACTCGACCTGCTTTGGATACCCATCCAATGGTGTATTATATTCCCCAACAACTATTTTGGTTCCGCCCTGCTAGTCAAACAACTCAGCACATTGACCAGACTCATTAACAATGGCTTGCAACAAAAGAGCAGAGTGGGTTGAGTCAGTGGTGTTGTTGAAGTAAGGGATCTTACAGACTTGTACAGATCTATATATGTACCTACACGCTTTAGGCGGTGTGATATTACCTTTCTCTATTTTGCGTAGCGATTCATCATACGCACTGATCCATTATGCCAATCGATCTGCTGAAGGTAACGCTCTTTAAATATATCGGGTGCCCAGTGAAGTTGAAGCCATTGTACTGTGGAAACATAGAGTACGATGTTCGGCAGATATAGATTGAACGATTGTTTGGCAGATATGGAAGAGTCGATAGGGTTGATATGAAATCAGGTAACAAACATTATCATATTAATGTTTATACCTAATATCTATCTTTCTTTTATATATATTTTTGTGTGTGCACACGCACGCTGCAACACATGTTTAAAAGATCGTTCTCTGACAGTATTATGTCATTTAGATGGCTTTGGCAACCAGTGGAATTAATACTATACAAACTGTCTGTACTTAGTTAAAACCTTAAACGTGTTATCAGTCCTCTTTCCAGGCTGTTCAAATCCGGTTAAAGTCTGCCTGAACCATTGAATAAAACCTGTTTAGTCTTCCCGTCTCTATTCTGAAGAATATCTCTTTCTATTTAGAAAACTATAAACGGTCTTCTATGTTCATTTGGGAAAAATATATGTATGTAGGAAACCTTGAGAGGATTTCTCGGTTCCCTTCTCTAAGAGGTAAAAGGCCCTGTAAAGTTAGAATTTGTAACAACCCTAGTTGTATTCATATTTCACTTGTTTTACTTTGGTAAATTTGTTTTTACATTTTCAATTCGTATTGTTTATATATATTTAGATTTATTTATATATAATCAAAATAATAATGATTTTGGTTTGCAGGTTAGGCAGAGCTGGAGTTGGAGTTGGGAACTTGGCCCATAAGGCTCCAGTGCTTCAAGATGAAGCTCTGATACCATGTGTAGTAGGCGTAAAAAAAAAATATACAAAATTTAATTCTAATTTAGCATATAAATCTTTCTTATACTAAAATAATTGAATCGCCAACATTTGAGCATATGATATTCGACAAGAAAATTAAAATTTTATCCACAGCATAAGAATTACTCAAAAGAATAATTAAATTACCTCTCCCTGATGCTAATTCTCCCGTTGATCTGATTGTTTGTTGTTGAACTGCATCAAATGCTACCCAAAACCGAGTTTCCACCCTGCCAACTAGGACAACTTCCTAGCTCCAGGATACCATATGGATATCCTGGCCCCTGTGCCCAAAACCTCCAGCAAACCGGTGCCCCCTATACTAATCCTCCCGACTACAGAACTCAAATTGTCCTCTCTGCAAATCCAAGATAACCCCCCCCCAAAATTCCCCGTAGAATGATAATCCCCTTCCTTGTAAACCTCCCTCGCTCATATCCTCCTTCACCGCCCTTTCACCATCTTTACTTCCTTACCTACACAAAGTTAATGCCCCTTATCCAATTATTTATTATTTTATCCTTTCATATTTATTATCTTATCTTATCCCTTATTAATATCTTATCCTTATATTAAATGTCCTATACCTTCCCGAATACGTAAGTCTTTAACAAATTAAAGTTATTAACCCCCTTTAATTCTTTACTCAATTAATTAATGATTATTAATTAATAATTAATTAATCCTTGACAGACATGAGCAAGTAATAAATAATAATTAATTAGTTAATAAAGAAATAATTATTGTTTAGATAACTTTTTAGGACAGTTAGATTATTAAATTAATTATAATTAATAATCCTATACATCTATTTAAGCAAGGTCATTACACCTAGTTCCAATCACCTTCTTTAAGCATGAAACATGAAAAACAGGATGTAGCTTCGATTGACTGGGCAGAGCTAACTGATAGGCGACTTGCCCCACACGCTTGAGAACTGTATAAGGACCATAAAATTTGGGCACTAGCTTCTGACAATGCTCGACCTTGAGGGAAGTTTGCTTGTATGGTTGAAGTCACAAAAACACCTAATCCCATTCTGGAAATTGACATTCAAAGTGACCTTGATCTGCTTGTTTCTTCATGCGATTATGTTCCATGACCAAGTTCTCTTTAAGGGTACGAAGAATATACTCTCGAACTGTAAGTGTTTGGTCAACCGCCTAGACCTTCAAGGTAGCCAATAAGAATGAGAGAACTGAAGGTGGCTTTTGTCCATATACCGCTTCAAAAGGAGTCATGCGTGTAGCTTTATGGTATGAAGTGTTGTACCACCATTCACCTAGGGGTAACCATTGAGCCCACTGATGTTGCTTCTCAGAGGAAAAACACCTTAGATATGTTTCCAAACACTTATAGACAACTTATGTTTGACCATTAGTCTGGGGATGATAAGCTGTGCTGATATGCAATTGGGTGCCCTGTAGCATACAATGAAGCTTGAAGACCTGGTCAATGAAAATTTGAGCCACCGTGGATGCAGTAAATGGGTGTTGAAGAGCACAGAAATGAGCATATTTGGAAAGGTGATCCAAAACCACGATTATGACTGATTTATTCCCCAATTTGGGTAAGCCGGTAATAAAGTCCATAGAGATATCCTTCCAAATAGTAAGTGGAATCTGAAGCGGTTGTAGTGTGCCCGGAGATTTGATTGTTTCTCCCTTGTGGCGTTGACACACCTCACATTTAGCAACAAAATTATGGATGTCCTATTTCATACCATCCTAGAAAAAGGAACGTTTGACCTTGTCATAGGTTTTGGTGAACCTTGAGTGCCCCACTGTGGGTGTAGCATGAAGCTCAGAAAGTACCGTGGATTTAAGCTTTGATTGTTTATTTAAATATAAACGACCTTTTTAGCGAAGCTCATCCTGGAGCCAAGAGTACCCTGGGGGAGACGGAGCATTGGTCTACAATCGCTGGATCAGATGTGAACTTTTGAGATCTTGTAGCCATTCCTGGCGCACAACTTGGAGCCAATCGGGTCCAATGAAGGAAAGAGAAAAAAAGGATCCTTCTTCTTCATATTTTAGGGACAATGCATCCGCCACTACATTTTCTTTGCCCTTCTTGTAAATGATCTCATAATCATATCCAAAGATCTTAGTCACCCATTTTTGTTGCTCCAGGGAGGAAATGCGTTGTTCCAGAAAGTACTTGAGCCTTTGATGGTTGGTCTTAATTTGTAAGCATTGCCTCAAGAGATAAGGACGCCACAGATCAATGGCATGTAGAATAGCCAACATTTCCTTTTCATAAATTGGTTTGCCCAGATTCCTTTCAGACAATTGCTTGCTGGTGAAGGCCAAAGGTCGACCCTCTTGCATAAGGACAACACCGATTCCTTTGCCTGATGCATCACATTCCAACACAAAGGTCCTTGTGAAATCAGGAAGGGCCAAAACTGGAGTGGTGCACATAGTCGTCTTCAAGGTTTGAAAATCTTGAGCAGTGGCTGGAGTCCAAGTGAAAGAGTTCTTTTTTAGGAGAGCAGTGAGAGGTGCTGCAATCATTCCCTAGTTCTTATAAAACTTGCGATAATACCCTGTTAAGCCCATAAATCCATGCAAGATTTTGATCTTTGGGTGAGAAATCTTGCATAGCTTCAATATTTTTTGGATCCACCCTGACGCCATCCTTGCCAACCAGATGACCCAATTATTCTACTTCTGAGGCACCAAAAGCACATTTAGACTGTTTCAGGAAAAGTTGGTGCGAAGAGAGTAGATGTTGAAATCGATCCACATGTTTAAGATGGTATGTCCATGTTTTTCTATAGATGAGGATATCATCAAAGAAAACTAAGACAAAATGATGGAGAAAGGGACGGAAAACATGGTTCATGAGGCTTTGGAAGGTGGAGGGGGCATTACACAAGCTAAAGGGGATGACCAAAAACTCCTAGTGGCCCTCATGAGTTCAAAAGGTCGTCTTGGGAATGTCTACCTCTTTCATACGTATCTGGTGATAGCCCGAGCGAAGATCAAGTTTAGTAAAGAATTGGGTGCCACTCAATTCATCGAGGAAGTCATCAAAGATAGGAATGGGGAACTTGTCTTTGATGGTCAGTTTGTTGAGGGCACAGAAGTCATGACACATTATCCAAGAACCTTCTTTATTCAGGACCATGACTACAGGAGAAGAGCAAGGGCTCATACTAGGGTAGATAACTCCTGCATTAAGGAGTTCCTGGACCATTTTCTCAATTTCATTTTTTTGTGAAAAGGGGTGGCGATATAGGTGAATATTGGGAGGAAGGATTCTAGGTATAAGGGGAATGGAATGATCATGAACACCACCAGAAGGAGGCAGTCCTTGGTAAGTGGAAACTACCATTTGATGTTTAGAAAGGAGGACTTGGAGGTCTTGCAGCACCGGGGGTGTCTCTGTTGCTTGTATGGGATTGAGTTGGGAAATGACACCAGAATGACCTTTCTTAAGTAGATTTTCCATGCGATGGGAACTAGTGACCTTAGGTGAACCAGCAATGATGCCTTGGAACTTATATTGGTGACCTTCCTGGTCAAATTGCATGGTTAATGCCTTAAAATCCATAAGAATGGGACCCAAATTTCTTAGCCAGTCTGCACCCAGTACAATGTCACAACCACCCATGTCGATAGCAAACATATGGGTTTTTTGGTGGTAGTCACCGATTTGGAGACGCACATTTTCACAATGCCCACCACATTTCATGGAACCACCATTGGCAATCATGATTTGGAAATTTTTGACAGCATGGATGTAGTAATGAGTTTTTTGGGCAATGCGACGATGAATAAAATTATGGGTGCTTCCACTATGAACCAGAATGATGACCTTCTGATGCCTGATGTAACCGATTAACTTGAGGGTTTGGGGAGCGGAGAATCCTGTGAGAGAATTGATGGAAATGACGAGTTCGACTTCGGGAGGGTCTGAGGGAGGGGTTATGTCAGTGATTTCATGTGACTCGGACACAACAGGAGTTTCAACATCATCTTCCGAAATATCCTCAGAGATGGACATAAAGATCTTTTATTCCTTACACTTGTGGCTCGGGAAATATCTGTCATCACAATTATAACAAAGGCCTTTGAGTTAGCATTCAACCATTTCATCCCTGGTCAATTTTTGAATCTTTAATGTGGCAGAGGGAGTAGTGGGAGTTACGGGTTTAACGAGAGGGATAAAGGAGGGTTTTCTGTTTTGAGAGGATACAACATGTTGTGCTTCTTTAGCTCTTTTAGTAGCCTCCAACCAACTTGAGGATCGAGCCATGATGACATGGGACCGAATCTCCTCCTTGAAGCCACTGATAAAACACTCTTGAAAGAGAGCATCATTCATGCCCTCTGTTTGAAAATCTAGGTTCTCAAAGGCAGCGATGAAGTCTTTTACTATTTGTGATTGTTTCAACTTTGTCAAACGACCCAATTGGTTGGTGTCTGTATCAAAGCATTCATAAAGCTTAGTCACAAATTGGGTCCAAGCAATATACCCTTGACAGGAAGTTTTTCTCCATTGGCACCATTGCCAACGTTCTTGATCTAGATG
>SNQJ01S0288374.1:0-10869 GCA_010110895.2 Picea sitchensis | reverse complement strand
GCTATTGATCTACTAGGGGGTTAGAGATTAAACACAAATCAAATAACATAGATAAGACTCATGTATTCGGGACGGGAAAAGTATCTTTTTCATTAATCTCAATATGAATCAACTTACAATGATTTCCGAGACCGGCCACCATTCCTCGATCCTGATCCTGGGCTCCTCCTCTTCTTTGTCCTCCAACTGCTTTGCTTGAACTTATCCTAAAGCTTGAGGAAAGGCTAAAGGGTTGGGACAATAATGGACTTGGCAATTTTGGCAGAGTTTCTTTGCTATGATTTTTCCTCCTTTGAATAGTACCCCTACCCCTCCTTTTATAAGCTAGAAGGTGCTAGGGTTTTAGGCGAACTCTCGGCCATGCATGGCTGGGAGTTCTAGTTAACTGACAAAAATCTCTTCGTCCCGACGGAAACTTTCCTGATTTTTTGCTTTGTTAGGTAAACGCGGGCTGTAGTGGGCCAGCCCGCGGTCCACCGCGTGCAGTAGAAGTCCAGCAAGCGGTCAAACGCGCCCAGTGTTAGGTTAGGGCGCGGGTTTCTTGATTTAATTTTTTTTTTGAGGTTTTGTTCAGCATCGCTTTGGCTAGGAAGAGGCATGAGTTGGCCTGATGCCAGGTAAACCTGTGTGGTGCATTTTAAGGTTATAACACCTTCTTTCATCTATTAATGCCCTAGTTTTCAAGCTAGGAAAAAACCTATCAAACATACCTAGATTCATACTTTAGAAACAAAAAATTTCACTAATCTTACTTTTACAGAGAAAAAATCTTCCAAATCTAGAACTTTTCACTATTCTTACCTTTATCAGAGCACAGATCTTATAGATCTTACCTCTTTCAACTAGAACTTTTCTCTTTTATCTTTCTTAGAGCACAAAGCTTGTAGATCTTGCCTCTTTTCTTCCTATCTGATCCTTCTCCTTAGCTCAGAGCTTTTGCAGATCAAGTAGAATGATACACACTAGGGCAACAGATCTATGCACAGATCTTTCACAGTTTCAGGTCAAATAATTGCATAAAGCTTCTTCTTTCTCAGTTCCCAACAATCACAGTTTCAAGTCCCAACAATGGAACCATTTGTTGGAATAGGGGAAGACCCAGGGTTCAACGCTACAACATCGCACCAACAAAACCCTAACTATCGACCCTTTCAAAAACACCTGCAAAGCATATGAAGTGTCACCTGAGGTAGAGGCAGGGGTGGTTACAGGACTCAGGTGTCTACAACCTTAGCTGGGACATAGATCTGTGATTAGAATACTTAAGAGAGCACTTAGCACCATCAGTGGGCCGAGAACATGTGATCTCCGTTTCGTCTTGCGCTCCTCCTTCGACATGTTGTCGAAGTCCAAAATAGGTCAACATGACCAAGAATATCCCAAAACTTCGTCAAGGGCCAACAACAAACCTCGTGACCTGCGTTGGTCTGTTCTTCCTGACGATATTACAAATGATCAAATGGCAAGCTAGGTGCACTGAGTTGTTCTGGATGGAGGCTATTGTTATCACTGAAATTTCATCCGCAAACGGTTACAGGAATCCAGCATCTTCAAAACAGCTATGAGTCCACCCATGGACCAAAATTACTATAAAATCATTTCCAAAAGGTCAAAAACTATATAACTAGTTATAAAATCAAGATGTGCTATGACTACACAAGGGCGTGTGCACACATCCGCCATTCAGAAACGCAAGAAAAGCACACATGCGCATGATGCACGACTGTGGATGCCTCCCACCCACTTCTGGTTCAACTTCCAAGTCGATTTGACATCCAAATCTTGGCTGGATCCAACTGGGTGGCTGGTCAAAGACCTAAAGGTACCCTAAACAACCCCTTTTCACACTAAAAGCTGGTTACATAATGCCTCAAAGCTATGCTATAAAAGAAGGCTATGGGTGCACTATATTTTTAAGGAATTCATTTGTAAGGTTATGTTGCTGCTATTCTCTTAGGGAACCCTCTTTTCCCATCAAGAGCATACTAGCATCATTCCATTTAGGTAATCCACCTCATCTTTTGAGTGGGTTAGCTTGGGATTCTTTCACCATTTCTTTCAAGTTTCCAAGTTGTAAGAAGAGCTCAATTTTGGGGGTCCAAGAGCCCTCTCTTGGAGGAAGAAGGGACCCAAAGTCCCCTTTCTTTTCGGTGTTTTATTTTCACTAATACAATCCTTTCCATTGGTGACATGAGTCTTGTTTGCTTCTTGTTCTTATGTCCTTATGCACAATAGTTTAATTGTTCTTTCCTTTTCTAGTTTGATTCTTAGTTTAGTATTTTTATGTTTATTTTTCTAACCCTTTCCTTTACAGCTGGCTTGCTTAG
This sequence comes from Picea sitchensis, assembly GCA_010110895.2. Lineage (NCBI taxonomy): Eukaryota > Viridiplantae > Streptophyta > Pinopsida > Pinales > Pinaceae > Picea > Picea sitchensis. Next base: position 8,542 of record SNQJ01S0288374.1, on the reverse strand, counting down.
CTAACCCAACTATGCTTGTAAGAAGCTCTGTTTTTCTCATTTAGGTGACAAAAGAGGTGTAACAGATTGGTGACTCTACTAGGGAAAGGTATCAATTTCCTACCCCATTTGGGCTACTTTAGCTCTTCTTTTTTGTTTACTTAATCTGTAGGTACCATAACCAGCCCAAGACGACCTACAAGAAGCCAAATTCCATGCTGAATTGGGAGAATTTTTTCCAAAACTTTCTTTACGGCCATGTGACAGTTGTGCGTGGGTTTATTGGCCCACAGTTGCGCATCGTGCACACGTGCACAAAAATCACTGTGGTACTCAGTGCCCTCTGTGCACCTGTGCCCAAAAGTCTATTTCAATTAGCGTATTGGCACTCAGTGCACCTCTGTCTACTCTGAGACCCGTGCACTTGTGCAGAGAAATACACATTGTAAGCCTTTTTGTGATTTGTGGAAGGCCCCTAGCCTTCTTAAAAATGATTCCATGCATGTTGTAATCTGCACCACACTTAGTTCCCTCTCCATATAAAGGGATTAGTCAAAACACATAGGCACTTAGGGGGCTTAAAAACATCATTTCCTCTTTTGCCTTCATTTTTCCACATGGATGGCTTGCTTTGACTAAGAGTATCAGTTGGAATCATTTGAAATCACATATAAAATTTGCATTGGGACCAAAAATTGGATATCAATTGTTGAGTATGCTCTTCTCTCGCGCTTGAAAGTGATATTGAGAATCAAAAAGAGGTTGGAGGATGATTTCATCTCCCTTAAAAAGATTAAAACCTTTAGGAGAGGACAACAACCCCCTCGGGACTCCTCCTAGTTTATTTTCCAAACACATCTCAAGATTGTAATGGGACCATACATGCCCACATGCTACAAAGATAGGATAGTGTTGAAATTTTATTTCTTAGATTAAATCACCAGGGAAGTTTAAAGGTTTTGTAATGGGCCCATACATGCCCACATGATCACAATCTAGGATAGTTTCAAATATTTCTTAGATTAAATCACATTAGGGAGTTAAAGGAATAGTAAGGACCCACATGTCCACATGCTAGTTTCCTAGGGACTTTTGAATTCTGTAAGGCTGTACCAACGACACATAGTAACTTAGGTAATCAACACTTGTAAGGACCAAGCGAAGTCCACATGCAGCAAGGTGACACCTAAATTATTAAAAATTGGTACACTTTCACTTGTTCACACACAAAGTCACTTCTCACTCACATAGTCTTCATCTCGAAACATGGAGGTTGAAGTAAGTTTCCTCCAAAGGGATTCTGAAACACCCCACCCTTTTCTTGACGAAACTATCCACTCCCACTTAATTTGAACGAGGTTGGTTCACACCCCCAATCTCTCAAACACCCACATCTAAATTTTTTCTAAAAACTCACTAAGTTTTCCTCCATAGGAGGTGCCAAAAGAAATCTTTTAGTCTAGGTAGGATTTCGAGGATGGGCATCCAAATGACTCCCCATTATCTGGTTCTCACATTTTCAAAACAAAAGAAGTTGTAAAATAGGGAACTTTTAAAAATTCACTAATTCAAGTGTTCCTAACACCATAAGGCAGGGAGATACCCGCGAAGGGTTGAAGGTTGAGATCTAGTTGTTCTGTGTGTCCCCCCTTGATGCACCCACCTCTTGGACGGTATCCATCCCATGACCCATTTCTTAGGCCAAAAATCTAAATGTCGCACTTTGCCCGAGGTACCTAGTGACCAAATTTTAGGACATCTACCCAGGTGGCAATTGTGGGCTGCAATTGCACCTTGATCGGATTTTGTGTGGCTATTGGGAAATATCGCCAGTTCTTTTGGGATATGCCCCCTTTACCCCTCATTATAACTGATTACTTCATCCTTCACTAGTTTCTTTTCCGGTGGCTTCAGACTCCACTATTGAGTACTATTGGAAGGTCCAGTGATATTTGAGAGGAAGGACGTTACGTCTTTTAAGACACAAGAATTTCTTTTCTTTTGTTCCCCCACATGGAAAAAATCCACCTATCCACATATATGCTTCTTTATCATAACACTTTATGTATGATGCACTTTTGATTACATTTTGATTTGGATATATATTGTGTAAAGTTCAAAAATTGCAACAAAGGCTCTTGTTTATTTATTTCTTTCACCACCATTTGCACACATTCACTCAGCTAGTTAGACATCATAGGGGACCCACAGAACCCCTGTCATTCTAGACACTTACTAAATCTCCCTCCTATTCTAGGGGGAGTTCCTAGTCTTGCCAACCCAACAGCCCCACCTTCTCGCACTCATGTGAGTGCCACTATTTTGGGATCCTCTTTGCTTGGTTCCACCTTACTTGGGTCCAATTCCCAAGGTCCACCGTCCACTTTCTCTCCTTTACACGGAAGCGGGGGGGCCAACTTCCTCTCAAAGGGAAGTACAAACCCACCTAGTACCCCTCAAGGGTCAGGTTCACAAAACCCTCACACCATGGATGGAACTAATCCTCCACCACCACTCCAGATGCCATATTTGGCCTCTCTCAACATACCGGACCTCATCAAACTCACAAAATGATCCTATATTGCATGACCCCACATGGCCTACAATGCCTACCAAACTACCTTCAGATATCCCCAAGTTTGAAGGAAAGGCAGGAGATGACCCTGCTAACCATGTCATGACTTTCCACTTATGGTGCTCTTCCAACAACATTATGGATGATTCCATCCGACTATGATTATTTCAACGCACACTCACTGGACCATCAACCAAGTGGTATGTAGATGAAAAATCAGGGTCCCATGCGAATTTCGAGTGCTTGGCCAAAGCATTTTTGACATTCTTCCAATTACCAATCCGCCATGACAATGGTCTTGAACTACTCTCTGATTTTAAACAAACCTCAGCCACACATATCGCTGATCACCTTCATGAGTGGTGTTGACGACATAGTTTGTGCAAAGCAGAAACCACCAAACAACAATGCCTTGATTGGTTTCTCAGATCACTTGTCTCTCTCCTTGGTAAAGATGTAGCTTCCACCTTCCCTCAATTAGAATAAGAAGCCATCAGTAAGGCTCAACAATACGACCTCATCTATTCACAATCAGGGTACTTGTACACAGTACTTCCCGATCTCCCAAAACCCATGCCATTTGGCCAAGATAAACCCGAGATGTCTCACTCAGCAGACGGATTGATTGGTAACACCACGCACCACACACCACAACCCCCACAACCACCAATGTATGGCACACCTCAATATATGTTGGCATATGGAGGAACCCCTTATTATCCTCCACCCCCTTATCAACAACCATACCCTGTTGCCCTTTCTCCACCCAGCTGTGGGCCACCACTGACACCCACCATACGCCCACCTATCCAAACAAGTTTTGGTACTCCCACTACCTCATCTTATACTCTAAGTACTAGCGAAAGTGCCATGCCTTCCTATGTACCTTACGAATCATTACCACAACATAATCCATACTTTCCATTTCCTGGCCCTCCACAGCCCATGGCTCCACCACTAGGACACACTCACGCTGGGGTTAATTTTGTTCAACCCTCTCCCATTCAACAATATCAAAATTTTGAACAGCTAGATATAGAAAATCCAACTCATCAATCGAATAATGCCAAAAAGAAAGAACAAAATCGGAACAATAACAACCTAGGCCAAGGCGGAAATCACCCCCAAAAAAACCAACCCAATGGGGGCCACCAGAATCAAAAGACTCATAACCCCCAGGGGGCCAACAACAACAGACATCAAGGGAAAAATAACAATAACCTTCGAACCAACTTCCCCTATGCCCTTTGCGGTGAGTTTGGTCATTATACTCATCATTTCCCCCAAATCGTTGATTTTAAATGGATGAAAGACTCAATGAATGGACCACATCCTCCAGCACCACTTGCCCCTCAGCAAGCCCCACAAAAATACATGCAACAACCAACCCCAGCCGTGCTGCAAAACCCCATTCCACACCAAGGAGTGATGAACATGCAACAAGACTTTCAACCTACCCCACCACAGTTGGGACAATATCTCAACCTAAGAAATCCCGTAGATCGCACTATCCTCCTCACTAGTGAGGAAGAAATCCTTCTAAAACACGTAGTCGTCAATACCGGGCACCCTCTAAGTCTCTTCCCATTCCACCAGAAACAATCCCAGCACCAACAGGACCCCTGTTGATGATCCCTCGCCCTAACACGGAAACACCTCTTCGCATCCCTCATATCCCATTGCGCAGGAATGCCCACAACCCTCAGGGTAGGGCGGCTCATAACTACATTTTGGTCAATGACTTGGCACAATCCCCGACTGCCATGTCAGTCTTAGAAGTAATTCAAACTCTTCCCACTCAGTAGAAGTCATTACTTTCTGCCTTGGGGGTAGTCGACCCTGCGGATACTAAACTTATCACATTTGATCTCAACAGCAGAGAACCTCGTCTCCCCGCTCTCATCACTTTTCAAATCCAAGTGAAAATTTGAAACATTACAGTTCATCGATGCATCATCGATGAAGGCGCATCCAAATGCATCATGTCCAAGTTTGTATGGCAGAAACTTGGTTCCCCCGAAATCATACCATATGCCATTACCTTAAGAGCTTATGAAGGACGACCATCTTCTCCCAAAGGGCTCTTCCAAAATGTCCCTGTAGAACTCGGGGGCAAGACCATTCTCATTGACATTGAAGTTATCGATGCCCCACTCGATTACAATATCTTGTTTGGTCGTAGCTACATGTACGCTATCAAAGCAGTTGCCTCTTCCATCTTTCAAACAATGATGTTCCCCCATAACGGAAAGATCATTACCATTGATCAAGTCTCAAATTATGAGCCTAACCCTTCTGCCAACATCGATAACATATTCCCTTACATCCACACTAATCCTGAGGCGTATCCACTCATCGAGATGGGGCCTAGAATTTTCAAAGACACATCCTTGTTAGGAACTTACCGTTGTGCACCACCACTCATTCATACTTCCAATCAATTATTTTTCGTCTCATCCAAAGGAACTAACATTCAGTATACCCTTCCTCTCAATGAGGCTTCTCTTATATATGACGTCCCACTAGTCGCATAGCTCCTCCCTCAAGAATCTCCTATGAACTCATCAACTCCACTAGTTCATGATTTCACCTCACCCCAAGGCCACATCCCAGTTTGGGAGATAGTTCCCCAAGACATTACTCAAATCCCTTTATTTTACCCCCCATCAGGTGTACAAGCTTTCCAGCTCGCTGCAACACTTACCCTCCCTAATATGGTCATGGCAATCCCAGTTTGGTATTTACATCCACCAGAGATGGTTCCTCAACCATCCCTCCCTCCCCAAACTGAAGGTATCCCGATGTAGATTCCCATACTCACTCCCACCATACCCCCTACACCCCCACCCACTAACCCCTATGCTATAGCTGGGGGTAGGCAAAAGAAGAAGGAGCCCACCGCTCCACTCCCCCCACGCATCCAACCTCCTAGCACGCTATGCAAGAAAGATGGACACCCCACTAACAAATGCCCATCTCTCCCCGAGTTACCTAATCTCATCCAAATCTTATCACCGATCATCGCTTCCTCCAGTATTGCCGCTATCTCACAGAACACAAGTAACAAAGGACTACGAACCAAATTTGCATGTGCGATCTATTCAGAATATAGCCATTACACACACCACTATCCAGCGTTACCTCAATTCCGCCAAACACTAATAGCTGTACGCCAGAGATTTCAACACACACCCACCCCAATTCCTGTCACCGACATCCATTATGTCACAACCTCAGTCAATGAACGTATGAGATGCCCTTTCTCTCTCTATGAATCCCTAGATCATTTCACATATCAATGTCCTATGATCATTGAATATAGGCAACGCCAAGAGACCCTCATTCAAACCCCTAAACCCCCTACAAAATTGATGGCTAACACTATCTCATCACCAGAGATTCTTCGTATTATTTCTCCTGAGCCAAAAACACTCCCCACTCCTCCATGGTTCTTGGATGACTTATACGAGGATTTACACCAAATACTCCCAATTCTCCCGTTCATTTCCCCATGGCAATTTTATGCCCAACTACCTTTTATAACCCTCAGTGTCTCGATATTTGGTTTATGAAAAGCGAACCATCGCAATCTCATTGCATCACCCCTCCTGCTTCTTCACCACCAGAAGATAACCACACGGTGACCGTCACCAATATCACTCTTTTAGATCCCTTGTATTCCCATCAATTCCACTGTGACGAGGACATACTCGAGGAATTAACAACCCCTGACTAACCATGGGATGCACTACACCACAGAGCACTCTTCTTGTCACAGGAAGCCTTCACGCCTCCTAACCAACACCCCATATACACATTTGAAACCAAGGATTTTATCCCATCCTGGCATATCAACTAGTTCAACAAACCCATCCCTGCCCCTAACACTTTTGAAGAAGGCAATATGGCCAACATTTCCCCTACCATCAAAATCGATATTTCCATAAAAAATGGAGTCGTCGAGGAAATCACCATTGGCACCACATGCACTCCTAAATAAGTCACCACCTACAAAGCCCTCTTCCAAGAGTACCGAGATATTTTTGCCTGGTCATACACAGAGATGCCTGGCCTTGATCCCTCTATTGTCGAACATTGCATAGACACCTGGCCTGATATCACAGCAGTTCACCAAAAACAACGACCACTACACCCATCCAAAGTAGCGGCCATCAAAGTTGAGATTGACAAATTATGCGTGGCCGGATTCATCTACCCTATCGCTTATACCTCATGGGTCTCCAACCCTATCCCCATTAACAAAAAATAGGGCATCGTCTGTGTATGCATGGAATTTCGCGGTCTCAATCACACCTGTCCCAAAGACAACTTTCCAACGCCTTTCATTGATCAAATTATCGATGACTGCGTAGGCCACGAGGATTTATCCTTCATGGATGGTTTCTTTGGCTATAACCAAATCCAAATCCACCCAGCCGGTCAATACAAAAAAACACTCACTACCCCTTGGGGTACTTTTGCATATCGTGTCATGCCTTTTCGCCTAAAAAATGCCGGCACAACTTTCCAATGGGCTATGACATACATTTTTCATGATTTGGCTCATATCGTCCTCACATACATGGATGACCTCACAGCTTGATCCAAAAAATGCACTCAACATCTTCATGATTTACGAATCATCTTCCAAAGGTGTCGTCAGTACAACATCCCCTTGAACCCCCTTAAGTGTGTTTTCTATGTCACTGTCAGGCGCCTCCTAGGCTTCATCGTTTCCCAAAGCGGTATTACCGTGGATCCCCTCAAAGTCCAGGCCATCACAGAAATTCCACCCCCCCAGAATTTACGCCAATTCCAGAGCCTACAAGGAAAAGCTAACTTTTTACGACGATTTGTCCCAGACTATGCCACTCGAGCACACGGTTTCCTTCACTTATTATGCCACAACATCCCATTCCACTGGGATGAACATGCCCAAAAAGATTTCGACGATCTTAAAATGGCACTCTCCAATGCCCCTTTAATTAGTTCACCAAACTATAATCACGACTATATCCTCTACATATCACCATCAACTGTCTCAGTAGCAGGAGTTCTCACTCAAATAGGAGATGATGATCGTGAGCATGTCATTTACTACATTAGTAAAAACCTCTCAGGGCCACCTTTGAAGTATAATTACGAAGAGAAACTATCCCTTGCATTCGTTCTCACAATCTAGAAACTGCGCCATTACATTCTGCTTCGCACAACCAAAGTCATAGAAGATTCCAACCCCATGCAATATTTCCTCAATTGTCGACAAATTAATGGTAAATTTTCCCACTAGATCGTTATCCTTCAGGAGTACGATCTCAAATTCGCAACACCCAAGAGAAAGAAAGCTCTCGTCCTCGCCGAACTCGTCACAACCTTCCCCTCCAATACTACCAGTGCCCCCGTCAATACCAACTTCCCCAATGAACATCTCTTTTACATCCCCTCAAATGATCCTTGGTACGGCTATCTCCTTGTCTACCTACGAACCCAAAAGTTCAGTAACCACCTCTCACGAGATGATCGTCGACGTATTCACCATCAGGCCCCCCACTATCTCCTTATCGGAGATATCGTATATCAGTGAGGGGCTGACACCATACTCCATCGATGCTTGACTATTGACGAGGCCGATTGAGTCTTAAACGACTGCCACAGTGGCGCTTGCGGAGGCCACCTTTTGGGGATGTCCATGTTGGATCATGTTGTCATTGATGTCAATGGTTTTCCATTGATGCCAATGGTTTGATTATTTGGGAGATTGTTGGATCATATGTCATTTATGTAAATGGTTTGGTTTGATTGATGTCAAGTAATTGATTGATATTATGCCCTTGATGAGAATGATATATGTCCAAGTGGAAACCAATTGATAAGATGGATCATTGATATTATTCCCTTGATGAGAATGATAGATGTCCAAGTGGAAACCAATTGATAAATATGGATCATTGATATGATGCATTGATGAAGATGGATCAATGAGTTGTC
>SNQJ01S0288373.1:0-10869 GCA_010110895.2 Picea sitchensis | reverse complement strand
GATTGAGGCAGTTGAACAAGTTCTTTCAAAAGTAAGTTTTCATGGTGGAAATGTTAAAAATGAAAAAGATATTAAGAGTTCATGTACAAGAGGTAATCTACCATCAAAGCCATCAATGTCAAGTGTCAAGGCATGCCATTTTTTTAAAAATCAATGTGGACATGGATGTTTGGTATTTTATGAAGACTTGATTGATGCAGAAAATTATTGCGCTAGTGGAGGTCGTCAATCAGCTAGAAAGAAGAAACGTGCTTGGAGGTCACTTTCATATTTATTTTTGTTGATGGATAAGGAAAAATTCATTGAAGGTGATGCAACAACCTTTCAAAAAGTTGTTATAGACTTCATAACAACAATAAAAGAAGCTTGGGGAGAGAGCCATATGACACATTATATGGTATGCATATTAATTTTCATTTCACTAATGTTTTCCTTTGTACTTCTCTTTACTTTACATACTATTATTGTAAATTAACATCATTTGGTACATTTGTTTGGTAATCCATGATATATTAAACTATGTATGTTTGCAGCATCGATTATTTGCATGCACATGGACCATGGTTTGTAGAAAAATATAGAAGCTAGGTCATTTGGGGTACATAGGGTATGGAGAAACTGAATAAGCTAGCTTGTACCATTTACCATAGATACACATAGAAAGGAGGGGGCTCCAATCATTCAGATGTTCTTGTGCAAATGGGTCAAGAATTTTATAGGCGTAAAATGGTTGGATTTAAGAGGAAACGCCAACTTCCAGAAACAATTGATCTTCGTAGAGTGATAAGACAATCAGAGCTAAGTAGAAAATGTAGGAGATCTGATGTTTTTGAAGGTGGAGCTGGGACAAGTGCAAGGTATGAAATATGTATGTTAACTTTTCTACCTTCTCCATTTAACTTATTTATTATTTTTAAAGGCTCATCATCGTTATTTTTTGTATATGTGACCAACCTTCTGCAAACCATTCAAGTTGCCTATAAGTGTATTCGCTTCCAAATAATTATGTAAGTTGTAAAGTTTATCCACTTCATGGATCTTATATTTTTGTGTCAAATAATGACCTAGGGCTAGCTATAAAAATATGTTTTTTGGTATCAAAACTAACCCATCTCTGCAATCATGTGGCGCAAGTCTAGAATTATGGAGAATCACACATAATGGTATTTATCAACATAGATCCGATGATTTACATTACAGCAAATCAACAGTTCTCAGTTAGCATGATCCCACACATAGCGGTAATTCGCATACCCCAAATCAAGGGAAAGGGAATGCCAAAGTGAATAAGAGTGGTTGTGTTATTCAAAGATTAGGGTTTTTTTCGAAAGGAAAATGAGATTGATAGTCCAAATTTCATGAGATGGTCATCACCTCAACAATTTGTAGTCATTTATGAGATGTGACCTAGTCCATTATTTGTGGACTATGAATGTCATCATTATTTTCACCTAGTTTTGGATGTCTACACAATATTGTACTCAGTAGTCCCATCAACCTTTTTGTGGTGACTCTTTTTGCACAATAATAAAATTATCTTATCTTATCTTATATTATTTCTTAGATAGTATTGTGTTTTTTAGACTTTCACCTAGTTATGGATGTGGTTGTTCTACTATAATATATGCACCAATATTTCATCATGGGTCATCTATACTTACATTTGTTTTTGTCAAAGTTTTCAAGATATCTTACCATCACCTCCACTAACTTAGAGTAACTTATCCTATCTAATCATAAACTAGAATGTCTTAGCCTAACCTACCTTACCTAGACTAGATTTCAGCACCCTAGCCTAACATAACCTACCTTACTATAATATATCATACCCCACCATAGCTTACCTTAACACAAACTAACCTTCCCTATCTTAGGATTCCCTATCGAAAGCTTACCCAACCTATCCTAACCTAGCATATATTACCCTAAAATATCCAAAATCATTACCTAACTCAATATCCTAACTCATTGCCTCTTATAACCCCTTAGGTGCACCACATTGTTAATGGGGGAATAAATAAGTGTAATACCTAGTGAACATAGAACCAATGATAACTCCACAAGTCGATTACGTAGGGATTCCTTTAGCAAGAACAAAATTTGGTGCATAAACATGGGTTGGGCCTAATAGTGTTGACTTTAACTTTGATTGGTGGTTGAAATATAAAAAAATATAAAAGGTTGTCATCCCAAATCTTATTTTCACAAATGTAACACCTGCTAGATTTTAAGATTAATTGATAGCTGACGCACACTCCCTTCACAACCCGCAGGTCAAAAGGTCCACGTCAGCATAGGATATTTCTTTTCCCACTGGCCCGAAGAACTCTAAACGGCTCTTCTATTTCCCTAGCAGGAAATCTGCACCCACAGCAAACTCTCACGGGATCTCCTCTTTACACTTGGGAGATCGGACTTCGCAACTTCGCGAATCCAATGGTCGAGCGCTGGTATCTTGAATCCCTGAAACCCGATTTCAGTCAACGCTGACCTTTCTCTTCCCTTTCGATATTTTCCCTATCGCGATTTCAGCGATCGCGAGGTCGAGTAACTTGCTTCCCCGACTCCCGAATCCTGATTTGCCGAAACTCCGGTTCACACGTGCGATTGACTTTTCAACTCCCCTTCACCTTATCGGCATTTCGAATTTCGCAATATCGCGAATCCTAATGCAATGAGTTCGGGATTTCACTCCACGAAACTCTGAAATAGCCTGCCACCTGTCCACTCGCTGACCCCTCCGTGGACCACACGATCCTTTTAGTTTTCGAGATATCACGTTTCGGAATACCGTGATTCCCGTTGCAAGACTTACGGGACTTTCACCCACGAAAACCCGATATGAGTATCCGCGCGTAAATTCAACGGCCCTTGTGGCTTGGATCTACGATCCTGCCCCTCCTGAGCTTTGAACCTTTAGGGAATACTTCGTCGTATCTCCCCTGCTCCTCAGTGAGATCTAACGGCTCACGAAAATTCGTGAATTCTCATCAGAGAATTTCGACCGTCCGTCTTTGTTCTGAGAATCTCTGCACAGTTAACCAAGGTGCTTCTCTCCACGGAACTCGTCCTCCTGTGGCGCAAACTTACGATGCCCTCTTAATTTCTTCCAGGTAAAATCTCTATGTAACCCTTTCAGTAGTTATAAGGCTTTATCCCTCCAAAGCCTTCTTATAACTCTGAGTCTTAGAGAAGACTCTTGCACGCACTCCTTGCGGCAACTTTCAGACACTTCCAAATGTTGAATTTCCTTCGTCCCTGCGCACACCTGCAGCAGCAGTCTCTCAATACTTCACTCAGGTCCACAACCCTGAAACTTTGTTTGGCCTACGCACTCCTTGCACGGCTCCTGTGCCTGTCTGCACCTTTGGGTGAATGAGAACAATCGTTACCCTATCTGAACCCTTTGTCAAGGCACTCCTTACAGACAACTTCAACTGCACTCCTTGCAGGAACTCCTTGCTCAGATAGAGAAACAATTGAAACTCATTCCTACTTCCTTTCAAACTTCAAACTCAAACATGAAATCATATACACAGCATATAAAGAAATTGTATAACAGGAAGCAAACATTCATGAGCATATCATTCAACATCAATACACAGAGAACAAACACGAAACCATGATATTGAATCAAACTCTTTCTATTAATCCAAATATCTGTACATGGGTGTTCTTACACAGCTCTCTGTTTTCTCTTGCTTTCTTCATACACAAATGCTCATAATAATGTTACAATACACAATGAGGGTGTCTATATCTCGTTTCCCTCTTGCGCTCTAAACTGTCTAATCTACACATTCAATTCTACTTACTTGCATTAACTACTTTAAAATGCCTTCTACCTACTAAGGACGAGAGCAAATCGCTCAAGGTCTGTTTACATTATACAAGTGCACTTCTTCTTAATGGCTTCATTTAAGATTGCGCATCAACTTCAAGGAAATTTCAAAATTCGCGTTGGCGCTTGTCCAGCTGTATTTTTCTTCCACGCTGGCTCGCTTGATGTTGGCGATGCTCCTGCATCATACTCCCTCGCTTGAAAATTTCATGGGCTCCTATTCATGAGCTCACTCACTATGTGTCCATGCTTTTGGATCTCCGCTTCATTCTCCTAGCTGGCATCTTCAACTGGATGGCCCTTCCATTTGACCAAATATTCAAAGTATTCTTTCTGCCTGGTCTTCTTGCTTACTCTTTTATCCAGTATGCACTCCATCTGCGGCTTATCTGCAACTGGCATCTACTTTGTCCACTGAACCACTGATTGCTCATTTTCTGCCCCTCTTTCATCAGCTCTATATGGGTACAAATCTGAGATATTTAATATCGGATAAATTTCGATCCCATCAGGTAATTCAATCTCGTAAGAATTCGCCCCAAATTTCTTTAAGACCCTACATGGTCCGATTTTCTTCATCTTCAGTTTGTTATATGTTCCTCTCGGGAACCTTTCCTTTCTCAAATGTGCCAGAATCAAGTCACCAACCTCAAACTGAAGTTGTCTTCTATGTTGATCTACCCTACGCTTGTATTCCTGGCTTGAACTCTGTAATCGCTCCTTCACCTGGCTGTGAATTTCTTTCATCGCCTCTGTGAAATCTTCTGCACTAGTGCTCCTAGTCGCAGTCTGTTATGAATCCCTCAATTCAGAAATTCCTCTTGGCTACATGCCATAGACAACCTGAAATGGACTCTTCCCTGTGCTCCTGTTTACTGAGTCATTATACGCAAACTCTGCCTACGCTAATACATTGTTCCACTGGCTATGGTGCTCTGTCACCAAGCTTCTCAGCAAGTCTCCCAGACTTATGTTTACCACTTCTGTCTGTCCATCCGTCTGAGGATGATAAGCTGAACTAAATGACAAGTTAGTTCCCAGCTTCTTCCATAAGGTCCTCCAAAAATGCCCTATGAACCTAGTAACTTGATCCAAAACTATACTTCTTGGTAAGCCATGAAGTCGAATGACTTCTTTGAAAAACAAGTTCGCAATGTGAGTTGCGTCACTGGTTTTCTGACATGGAATGAAGTGTGTCATTTTGGAAAATCTATCCACCACCACAAAGATTGAATCAAAACCTCTTTGCGTTCTTGGCAACCCCAATATGAAATCCATGTTGATTGCATCCCACAGCCTTTCTAGTATGGGAAATGGTTGATAAAACCCCTCATTCTGTCTTCTTCCCTTCGAATGCTGGCAATTTCTACACGTGTCCACGAATCTCTTGACGTCTGCTCACATTCCCGGCCAAAAATACGACTCATTCAGCTTCACGAACGTCTTGTCATGAAAAAAATGTCCTACCAATCATCCACTGTGTTTCTCCTTCAGTAGCTTCTCCCTCATGGAGCATTTCGGAATACACAGTTGATTGCCCTTGAACAACAATCCTTCTTGGATCATGTACTCGGCCCATTGGTTTCTATCCCTGAGAATTGGATTCTCTGTTCCCTCATATGCCTCTTTAAAATCTTGATCATCTGCGTACATGTCCCTGAGATCATCAAAACCCAATGTTTTGACTCGGAACTCCTGCAATAGAAAACACTTCCTGCTCAAAGCATCAACAACATTGTTAGCAGTACCAGAAATATGTTTAATCACAAAAGTGAAATTTTGCATATACTCAACCCATTTGACATGTTTCTCATTCAACTTTTCTTGTTGAGTCACAAACTGCAATGCATGATTGTCACTGTATAAGACAAATTCTTTCGGGATCAAGTAATGCCTCCATTTCTTTAATGCATGTATGATAGAATAAAACTCCTTATCATAAGTGGAGTATTTCACTTTCACTTCATTCAGCTTCTCATTGAAGTATGTTATCGGCCTGTCTTCCTGACTCAAGACTACCCCGATTGCAAACCCACTTGCATCGCATTTCACTTGAAATGTCTTTCGAAAATCTGGCAACACCAAAACTGGTTGTTCCGTAATCTTCCTCTTCAACAGATTAAAAATTTTCTCAGCCTCTTATGTCCAGTGAAAAGACTTGTGTCTCTTCTTCACTGTATCCATCATTGCTGCGCTAATTCCACCGAAATTCCTAATGAACTTTCGGTAGAAACTAGCCAATCCGTGAAAACTTCTCACCTCAAAGATATTCTTCGATGATGGCCAATTCTTGATCACCTCCACCTTATCTAGATCCATCCTCAACTCATCTGCAGAAATAAAAAATCCCAAGTAAATGAGCTCTATCTTCATGAATGAGGTTTCTTCATGTTTATTAACAGTTTCTCCTGTTGTAGTCTCTGCATCACTATAGCAAAATGCTTCAGATGCTCTGCCACTATTTTACTGTAAACCAGTATGTCATCCAAATATACAATGACAATTTTTCCGATGAACTCCTTTAGGAATTTGTTCATCAACCTCATGAAGGTACTCGGCGCATTTGTTAATCCAAATGGAATAACAAGCCATTCATACAATCCTTCATTTGTTTTGAATGTTGTCTTCCATTCATCACCTTCTCTCATGCGGATTTGATGATAACCGCTTTTCAAATCAATCTTTGAAAAATACTTTGCTCCACTCAAGCAATTCATCAGATCATCCATCCTTGGCAATGGAAATATGTACCTGATGGTTATCTTGTTAATCACCCTCGAATCAGTACACATCCTCCAGCCTCCGTCTTTCTTCGGACTGAGTACTGTTGGAACAGCACATGGACTCAAGCTTTCTCTGACCAAACCTTTGTCCAATAAATCCTGTACTTGCCTCTTAACCTCTTCATTCTCTTGTGGCATCAATCTGTATGTGGCTTTGTTTGGAAAACTAGCTCCTGGTATGAGGTCAATATGATGACTCACACTTCTGATCGGTGGCAACGAATGAGGTAATTTGTCCATTACTATATTAGCGAACTCTTCCAGCAGTTCCTGAATTTCTTATAGTAAATCATCCACTCTTGTGCTGGTCAAAACAATCTTTGGTTTTCTGACAACTATGAATTGTGGTTCCTCCTTCTTCTTGACCTCTGTAAGAAGTTCCTTCCCACTCATGAGAAGTATTGTGTTGCTTACTTCCGTTTTCACCTCCTTATCCTTAATTGGAAGAAACATGTGTGTTCTCCCATTCTTCTCCAGGGTATATGTGTTCATTCTCCCATCATGAATCACATTCCTATCATATTGCCATGGTCTACCCAGCAATAAATGATAAACATCCATAGGAATGACATCACATAATATCTTATCATTATATCCTCCTATCTTGAATTCAACTAAACATTGTTTAGTGACAGTTACCTGGTGTCCTTTTTGTAGCCACGAAATTCTGTATGGGATTGGATGATCAATCGTCTCCAGCTCCAGCTTCTCTACCATCTCCGTAGAAATGAGATTATCCGTGCTACCACTGTCTACAATGACCTTGCATACCCTGTCCTTGGTCTTGCAAGCAGTCCGGAAAAGTCTGGTCCTTTGGACTGAACTCTCCACCTCCTTCTCTGGTGTCAAAAGAGCTTTTCGCATCCTCAGTGATCTTCTGCCTTCAGCGTCTTCCGCCTCAACATCCTGCCTTTGTGCCTCGGCGATGTGAGTTTCTCCACTCTCCTTATTTTTATCTGGACACTCGTAAGACTTGTGCCCATTCTTTCCACATGTGAAGCACGTTATTACTCCCCGAAACCCGAAACCTGATTTCAGTCAACACTGACCTTTCTCTTCCCTTTCAGGATTTTCCCTATCGCGATTTTGGCGATCGCGAGGTCGAGTAACTTGCTTCCCCGAATCTCGAATCCCAATTTTCCAAAACTCTGATTCACACGCGCGATTGACTTTTCAACTCCTCTTCACCTTATCGGCATTTCGGACTTCGCAATATCGCGAATCCTAATGCAATGAGTTTGGGATTTCACTCCACAAAACTCTGAAATAGCCTGCCACCTGTCCACTCACTGACCCCTCCGTGGCCCACACGATCCTTTTAGTTTTCAAGATATCGTGTTTCGGAATACCGCGATTCTCGTTGCAAGACTTACGGGACTTTCACCCACGAAAACCCAATATGAGTATCTGCGCGTAAATTCAATGGCCCTTGTGGCTTGGATCTACGGTCCTGCCCCTCCTGAGCTTTGAAACTTTAGGGAATACTTCTTCGTATCTCCCCTGCTCCTCAGTGAGATCTAACGGCTCACGAAAATTCGCGAATTCTCATCAGATAATTTCGACCGTCCGTCTTTGTTCTGAGAATCTCTGCACAGTTAAACAAGGTGCTTCTCTCTGTGGAACTCGTCCTCCTGTGGTGCAAACTTACGATGCCTTCTTAATTTCTTCTAGGTACAATCTCTATGTAACCCTTTCAGCGGTTATAAGGCTTTATCCCTCCTAATCCTTCTTATAACTCTGAGTCTTAGAGAAGACTCTTGCACGCACTCCTTGCGGCAACTTTCAGACACTTCCAAATGTTGAATTTCCTTTGTCCCTGCGCACACCTACAGCAGTAGTCTCTCAATACTTCACTCAGGTCCACAACCCTGAAACTTTTCTTGGCCTACGCACTCCTTGCATGGCTCATGTGCCTGTCTACACCTTTGGGTGAATGAGAACAAAAGTTACCCTATCTGAACCCTTTGTCAACGCACTCCTTGCGGACAACTTCAACTGCACTCCTTGCAGGAACTCCTTGCTCAGATAGAGAAACAATTGAAACTCATTCCTACTTCCTTTCAGACTTTAAACTCAAACATGAAATCATATACACAGCATATAAAGCAATTGTATAANAACAGGAAGCAAACATTCATGAGCATATCATTCAACATCAATACATAGAGAACAAACACGAAACCATGAATTTGAATCAAACTCTTTCTATTAATCCAAATATTTGTACATGGGTGTTCTTACACAGCTCTATGTTTTCTCTTGCTTTCTTCATACACAAATGCTCATAATAATGTTACAATACACAATGAGGGTGTCTATATCTCGTTTCCCTCTTGCGCTCTAAACTGTCTAATCTACACATTCAATTCTACCTACTTGCATTAACTACTTTAAAATGCCTTCTACCTACTAAGGACGAGAGCAAATCGCTCAAGGTCCATTTACATTATACAAGTGTGCTTCTTCTTAATGGCTTCATTTAAGATTGCGCATCAACTTCAAGGAAATTTCAAAATTCGCGTTGGCGCTTGTCCAGCTGTCTTTTTCTTCCGCGCTGGCTCGCTTGATGTTGGCGATGCTCCTGCATCATTAACTGAGTGAACCTAAAGAAAATTAGGACCATGAGTTTAAGAAGCAACAGGTAGAGGAACTAAGGTAGCTTGACACTCGAAAGAGGATCCAACTATAGGAGGTAGAGCTTGTTACCTCCTTCCTATACAATTATTATCTTTTTGGGAGAATTCTTCCCTAGCCTGTTAAAAATAGAAAGAAAACAAAGTGGATATTGAAGAGGAAAAGGAATACATGGGAGACAAAAAGGATTAAAGATGCACTTGATGAAACCTTTTAGTTTTGGCAGTGAAGCCACAACTCTTTGGCAGCATATTGGTAGCATTTTTGGTTAATAAAACACTAAGATCACTCCAATCATCAAATATACCTGGATTTTGGTGTCCTTGTGTGACCGCAAAGCGATATTTGGAAGTAGGGTATGACGATGATCTGACGGTTTAAATTGCATTAGATCAATAGTTGTAACTTAACACGGGTTGTGAACATAACTGTTACTTAATTTTGGTTTGTGGATACGTGTAGTGGAAACCACTACATTGACGTGGTGGCTTCTCATTTAGTGTGCATTGTTGAGGTGGTAAAGTATTACCACTTATGTAATGATTCTCACAAATAAAACTAAAACCAATCAACTTCAAAGGTGGTTCAGTATGGTTAGTACGCTATGGCATCATGAATGATGGGCACTGGAAATGAACTGTCAAATGAGGTTTTTCCAAGTGGAGTGATTAAGTGCACTTGTGTGACCGCAAAGAGATATTTGGAAGCAGGGTTTGGCGATGATCCAATAGTTTAAATTGAAGCAAATAAACGGTTCTCAGTTAACATGAGTCATGAACATAACTATCACTTAATTTTGATCAGTTGATTTGTGTAGCGGAAACCACTACATTAACATGGCGGCTTCTCATTTAGCGCACATCATTGAGGTGGTAAAGTATTACCACATATGTAATGATCTGTGCTACCAAAAGTAAAACCACTCAACTTCAAAGGTAGTTTAGTATGGTTAGTGCGCTATGACATCATGAAATATGGGCCCTAGAAATGAACTATCAAATTCGGTGTTTCCAAGCAGATTGATTAAGTGCACTATGATGTCATGAAAGATTGCCCTAAAAATTGAAATATCAAATGAGGTGTTGCCAAGTGGACTGGTTAGTGCACTATACGTCATGAAAGACAAGCCTGGAAATGAAATATATGAGGTATTGCCAAGTGGACCTATTAAGTTCACTATGACTGTATGATGCTTGTATTTATATCATTCTTTGTTTATCAACTATGGTTACTTTTGTGTAATTTTAAAGTCCTCCATGGAATATTATAGTGACAATTTTGGATTGTTGAAAATAATTAGGATTCTTTGGTCATGATCCATACATGGGTGATATATTTCTAATGAAATTATGATAAAGTGAGTCTTCCATATACTTTTCAATTTTTTGGACATTTTCATAATATTATATCTCGTAATTTGTGTTGTGTAATAAGTATTGCATTTAATAAGAATTTATCAATAATTTTCAACAAGTGTTGTCACTTGATACATAGTACAATAGAAGTATCATATGCATTATCATTAAATGTGGATTGTGTCATGTAATAAGTGTTGCATTTAATAAGAAATTTTTAATAATTTTTATAGAAGTGTTGTAGTGATACATATAT
>SNQJ01S0288372.1:0-10869 GCA_010110895.2 Picea sitchensis | reverse complement strand
GGCTGTAATCTTTAAATAAGTTAGATGTGGATGATATTATAATGTTTGTTTTTAAATAATTGTTTGTTATATAACCACGTTGCTATTGATGTAATTCTTGTATTCAAACAAAGGGTAAATTTGTATGTCCATTTAGAACTCTGTGAATGAGATCTCATGGACCAAGAAGTTTAGGGGAAAGGAGGTGTTTGATGGAATATATACCTTTCTCCCTGTTGTTGAACCATAGTATCAAATACCTATAAAACACCTTTCAATGTAAGAGATGGATAAAACCACTAAGAAATGACACCAATTCCATGGAAGTTGGAATATAAAAGATCAAATCATCAATGTAAGTCAATCTTCATCATCAGATGCAATATATTACATTTTAATTGTGTTGAATTGTCATGTATGCTATGTATAATCTAACAATTGTTGTGTTAATTTCATTTATGTAACATATAGTTGGTCGCCAAGGCATTGATCCTGGCCTTACTCCAGGAATAAAAAGTTTCCCCAAACAATTCAAGTAGGGTTGCCCTACTATGAGAGAATCTAGAAATAACTCATTTGTTCTAATAAATGTATATTTGGAAGAACAGAACATAAATGTTGTGGAGAATCTAGATGGAAGACGGAAAAGAAAATTTCTAAAATTTGTAGTGATTGTATTCAAGAAGCTTTCAATCATGCAATTGTAAATATTATTGATTTAATAGGACTAATGGAGTCAATTGAAATAGCTCCATGAGTTATTGGAAGAAGATGAAAGCAATGTTGTAAAAGAGCTCATTCAAAATAATATATTTCCAACAGGATTTGCTTCAAACATCAAGAATATATTAACAAAGAAAGGTGAATTTGCCAGGTTAAAAACTCATGACCTGCATACCTTCATCAAGGTAATTTCTTCTGTATATTTGTTATGTATTGGTAAGAATCACGTAAAATATTTTTAAAATATATTGTTAATATGAATCGAAAAATTTATTAATGTGCCATTTGTTTTCATTTATGTGCTACCTCTATCTTTGTCCGGCTGTGTTTGACAACAACGAAAAACAAGTTATATATGACCTTGGAAAATACATGAGGTAAATAACGACAGAAAAATTACATATTATTATTTATATGTAATAAAATGTTGTAAGAAGTTGTTGATGACATGTGTTTTACTTGTAATATTCATGTATACAATATTGTCTCTTTGTTGAAACCTATTTTGTTCTCGTGACATTTGTAGGGTACGTCATCTAAAGAAATCCACAAGGAAGATATAAAAATATTTGAAGAGAGAAATTCCTCATTTAATGTGTGCAAAGCTGTGTGCATCTACCTCCAACATTTTTCACAAGCAAGAAGAACACTACCTCATACACCAAAGTTGAGGAGATTGAATTGTGTGGACCTAGACACACAAGGTCAATGTGGATTATGGAGAGACAATTTCTAAAAGTCATTGAAGGTTTTAGTTAGACAAAGAGAACGCCCGAGGGTTCTATGGTGAGGGGTATATGGTATATCAAACGTTAGCAGCATACGATTATATTCCATTTAGGGAGGAAAATTAATATGCATTGCATTTGGGTTGTCAATAACGTCAAAATATATATGAAGTGGAGGTCTTGGTCGGAATGGTAAAATGAGGAAAGTAAAAGGTAGCTATATTATTTGATTTTATCTATATTGTATTTCTCAATTTATATTATACCTCCATCAATTATTATTATTCTCATTATTCTTACTAATTTATATTTTTTTATTGGGTAACCTGGTCGAGTGTGGATGCACTACATTTATACATTACTAACAATATTGATTGGATGAAGCTACGGATAGAACAATGTGAACAACATACGATGGTAGGTCATCATGTAAGTGGCTACATTATTTAAAAGAGCTCATTGTAATGAAGATCACAATCTTAATGTGAGATTTCTCAAAGATAAAATGTGTAAGCATATAAAATTTTTCCAATTCAAGACTTTATGCGTTATTATACAAAATGCCACGTATTTTTTAATATTTATTAAGTTTAAAAATGTTTATTAATTATTAATTTATTCTTTGTAATTTGTCGGGAATATTGTAGTTGAAGCACCACAAAGCTATGGTATAATGGTAAAAATTTCACGCCGTGCAAGTGGATGACACAAAGAAAATCAGATTCGGTGGATAACTATAGTGTTTCAAGTCACTAATGTTTCTTCTAGAAGGGACAAACATCCAAAACCAACGTAAAATAGATATGGATATTTGGATGATATAATCGAATTTGACCTCAAACAGAATTATCTTGAGGTCAAATGGTATTGTTTACTGATAAATTAAATGTGATCCTAAAAGAACTGGTATTCAGCATGACAATGGTTTTACCATGGTTAATACAAGGACATCTGAACCGGGTCTAGAAAGTTAAGGTTCTTCCAAGATAATGTGAGTATGTATTCTATTGTGAGGTTCCCGTGTCCGTAAGTTAGTCATTTTCGATATGATCCAAGAGGAAGGCCTGCGAAAAGCATAATGTACCGTAAGATGTTCAAGAACCAAGGTGATACGGTGAACATGAGGAGGTATACCATGTATCGTCATATGACTAAGTCGAAGAAGTTGATCGACCATACGATGTAGATGATAATGTTCTCGATGAAGTTATATCTTGTAATGTCCCCCACCCTTTAGAGAGGTGATGAGGAGACTCATGGCCCTGCACCCCCACTAGTCATAGTCTCACATCAAGGTGTAGTCAAAGAAGCAAGTTATATTTTTTAAATTGGACTTAAGGAAGCGAAAAGGATAAAGGAGTAAAAGATAACTCCAACAAGAATAGAAGAATTAAACCCGAAGTTAACTCCAACCCATCGAATTAGAAGGAAAAGTATAAGTAGCAGGCCCAGTGCACCTATTACTCATTCCTCGGGTTTTGATTAGCATTTCTCTCTATTGCTCTTGAGACTAAATATTAGGCTTGCTGTACAAAACCCTTGGGAGCAACTCGCTGGTGAAATATCCACTCACCTATGTTCCACACCTTGGTCTCGAGGATGAAAGACTCCTCCACACCACTCAGTCTCAGCTTATCGAGGGAGGTCTGATCCAAATTTTATCTTGAGGGCCTAGGGCCATTCCCACAATTGGGTTTTGTTTGCAGGGCAAGGCACTTGAGGGTTCTTCTAGAGGGTTATCATCATTCAACATTTGTATGCAGATTGGGACGCCTTTGCCTCATAGGGGACGCCCCGTAATTCAAGAAAAACTGCATCTAGGGAGACCGCTTGAGATCTCGAAGTCCGAACTTCCTCCCACACTCTCACAGCCCAATCTATATTCTGGAGAGTTTCAGATCATTTGGTGGCCTCATCGTGGTCAACCATTTAGGTTTCACCATCTAGTAAGTAACTCTATCTGCTGGGAAATTCAAATCTACCGGAGATTGAGAGGGAGCTTGAGATCTGCATTACCCTGGTTATTCTTACCATCAGCCTCGGATCTATATTCTTGATAGTTTCATATTTGAGTTTCCACCTTCATCGGCCGAACTGGCCTAGGGTTTTAGTCATCCGCTGGGCACCCCATTCAAGTAGAAATTCAGATCTACTTAAGATCGAGAGGGATCTTGAGATTTAGGAACCCTGGTTATCGCTACCATCACCCGATCTATCAATTGGCATATTTCTTAGGGTGATTGACACTTTTGGCAGCAGGGCCGAAGTATCTAGGGATTCAAATTCCTCTATCGGAGCTGCCGCTGGCATTTTCACCGAGTTTGGCATTTAGATCCGCTTGTATTGATCTTCATTTTATATCCAACCTTTGGAGGCATATTTTGTATTAATGGAGAATTTTGTAGTAGATCATATCTATTGCTTGTACCACCATCTCTGAGGTTTATGCTAGATCGACCATCTATTGTATTGATCTTACATCGCTTTCATAATACAAAAGGTCGATTCTCGCTTGTGCTTCTACATCTTGAATATATTGTGATTCCATGTGTTGATGAATCTTATATGCACTTAATAACTCAATAAATTAGTGTGCCAGTGATTCCAAGAAATAATTTGGTTTGGGATCATTATAATGGTGGAATAGAGCCCTCGATCCTCCAAACTTTTGTGGAGAGACTTGCATGCGTAAAGGCTGTGGTGGAATTGTTATGGGTCGAGGGAAGATAAACAATAGTGAAATATAGGTAGAAATAAAAGGGTCAGGAGACAACCATGAACCTCGGGTTTGGCTCTTTAGTAACCGACTTCTGTAAGTTCCAACAAAACATGAACCGCATTTAAAAGCACATTATTCGACAGCTTGGATGAGTATCGTGAAACCAAATAAGGGGATGTACCGGGAAATCTCTCAAACCCTTTGAAGAAAGTTGACGAGAATCTACAAAAATTTCTGAACGAGAACCAAACTAGGGATAACTAAACTGCAAGTAACCCATCGAGGAAAAAGATCCTGATACGTATGGGAAAAAGTGAGGTTGGAGGGTCCGTTGGAACCCATGAGGAAATTAGATATAACCCGAGAAAGCACCAGGATCCGCTGGAAGTCTGAGGTGGTATGTCCATGGGAAGGATGGGTAGCGTGACCAATCAGGTTGCACGCTGTGTTCACAGATGAAACACTAGGCCAACACTCAGGTAATGAAGCTAACCCCTGAACATACATGCCCACATTTACAAATGAGCAAGAGCAACATGAACAAGCCAGAAGATTTGTGGCACAATTAGCCAGAGTACCAGGGAATACTACAAAATCTTCTTTGATATGAAAGTTCAAAAGACAGATGTCCCTAGACCAGTTTTGTCAACTCAGGTTTAGAAACCTGCTTAGGATGAACCATAGGGGAAACTTTGAGTTTGAGCAAAGCAGGGAAGATAGAGATACCCACATTCGATGGATCATCCAAGCCTTCAGCCAAGGCATGGGTACAAAAAACTGGACACTTATCTGCAACTTAATCCCATGAGAGAGATGAGGCCATCAAGTTTGCCACTATGTACTTGATTTATAAGGCCCATGACCGGTGGTACCATGGGCTAACCACACTAAGCCACAACCAGATTGTATCCTATGCTGCATTCACCGTGAGGTTCTACCCGATAGATTTGATCTAGAGATCCTAAGTTACATTTCTAGGAGCTCACCCAACCTGCACTACCGAGTATGGTACTGATTGAGTCCGTGAGGTTGCTGATGGCGATATGTCCCCAACCAGTTCAAGGATGCTCTTTACGTAAGGATTGATGGAACCCCTGAAGGGTTGGGCTAAGGCCTTCAAGCCCACTGCACCCTGGCCAGGAAGCTATCATTTGAAGACGGTATCCCGTCCAACCGCTAAACCAAAATTCATACCCGCATCTCCTTAACAGCAGGAGAGATCAAAGGCCTCCAACAAACCAGGAGGACGTGACCCTAAGGGTTGCATACGCCGTATGCATTGTGATGACAACACCGAGGAACTCTGGTGAAGGAAGCAACCGCTCACATGCAAGGAGCGCGAACCCTCACACAAGTGGTAATGGGAATGGCATACAAAGTATTACATTCAGGTCACTTCAGATGATGAAGAAGACAATGAGTATGGTCGACATATAAAACATGGAGGCCAAAACGTTAGAGGCAACAAAACAGGAGGTTCCAGAACTAGACTACGCAGCTGGAGAGAAGGCTACGCTGGCATCTATCAATGGGTACCCAAGTTCAACACCTCAGGATGAGAGGGGTATTACAAGGATAGGAGAGTTTCGGTCTCGATTGATGGAGGAGCTTCCCACAATTCCCTCTATTGATGCAACATTATCAAGAGGGAGGAACATATACAAAGAGAGTTTTACGGATCTAAAGTGGAGGTTGTGTGGTAGCACTTCCATGCCCTCGTAATGGACATACCAGTTTGAACTCACCTTTAAATGAGTTAGTTCAGAATGTATGTGATGATCCCTTCCCAAACATCCTTAGGGGTGCATGGCCTCAAAGCACTTTATGACCCATCACCACAAATTACAAGACCATGAAACAAGTCCTTTGTGGAGGAAGGAGGATCAAAGGTTGTGCTCAGAGGCATGACAGTAATTTACAGAGTGGTCACCACCAAGAGAATGGAAGCCATCTTTAAGGGAAGAAATTGTATACGCAACGTAATGTAAGATCTCAACATGGGTGGATGAGAAGGAAAGGTGCATTACACACCAAACATCAAAAGAATCCTTGACAAACACCCGAAAGTGTTTAGCTGACTCCTCCGTGCGGTTCACCCGAAGGTAAATTTGAGCACATCATTGAGCTAGAAGTGGGGGCTAAGCCTGTTATCACGACACCGTATATGCATCCCAAGAAGTATAAATACTAGATAGAGAAGGCCATCAAGGAGCTTCTAGACATGGGACACATCGCACCAAGTTCGGGCTCCATTTGCTTTGTCAGGTCCGGTGAAGAAGAAGGATGGAATGATGAGAATGGAATTGACTCCGGCTATGGAATAAAAAGCACTACCAAACAATAGGGCACCCCATACCGAGGATTGATGAGTTGTTGGATGAGCCGCATGAGCCATATATTTCACAAAAATTGATCTCTCAGCTACCATCAAACTAAGATGAGGGAGGAGGACATCTCAAAATGCGCCTTTAGGTGTCACTTCATATTAATACGAAGCCTTTGGTGATGCCTTTGCTAACCAATGCCCCAGCCAAATTTAAGTCTTGCATGAACCATTTTTTCAACAAACAACCGAGGAAACAATGTTGGTATTCTTTGATGACTTGCTCATTTACAATAAGACCTAGGAACACCTTCATTATGTGAATTTCAAACCTTCAATCATGGGAAGAACAATCACTCATGCCAAGGAATCCAAGGTGAGTTTGAACCACGTGCCAAATTGGACACATCATAGGGGAAAAGTGGGTACAAAAGTGGCCACCAGAGAAAATAAATGCCCATTAGGGAATGGCCTACTCCAAAAAACACTCTGGCCGTAAATTGAGGGACTTTTGGCCTAAGGAACATACTATAGGAAATTCCATAAAGGGTTTTCTCAACCGTATGACCCCTTGATAGACCTCGACAAAAAAGGGGTCCTTCAAATGGAAATGATGAGCTCCAAGTCACGAATGGAGAAACCATGAAAGAGGCTCGCGAGCACCCTCGCTTCCAACCTAGCTCTTCCTGATTTTGATATACCCTTCACTTTGGAGTGTGATGCCCCTGTGGGAAGGTGGTATAGCTTCCAAGTTGATGGCAATGTATTAACTCTTTGCTATGAAAATCCCAAAACCGTGGGTCCTAATTACTTTACAACATTTACGAAGCAAAGAGAGATGTTAGTTATCATGTACGCACTACTCTCGTAAATTCAAAAGTACATTTGGTGGTGCAAGGTTTGTGGTCAAATCGCACTAGTTAGTCTTAAATATCTATTGGAGCGTGAAGTGGATTTGAATGAAAGACAAAGTCAGTAAGAAATATACAAGCCTATGTTTTTGACATTGAATTTGTCAAAAGGAAAGCAGCCAAATGCTGTCGATGTATTTCATCCGTATACGATTTTTCCATGTCCCGTGATGTCACCGGACCGGAAGGAACAATTTGATATGGAATATGCAAAGGATCACTCGCTTGTCAATTGTTGGACATGAAAATACAAATATTTCAGGTTCATAAATGACCTCATCCATTACAAAGGTTGGATCTTTTTAGTTCCTGGTTCATCTCTCAAAGCTAAGATCCGCATGCATGTCATAACTCACCAAGAGCAGGGCATCAGGGCATCAGTTAGACATACGCCGTGCAAGTGAGAGAAAGGTTTGTATGGAAAGGCCTCAAGGGAAGATGCGTGTGATGAAGCATGTCAAAGAATGCACTACATGCCAAGAAAACAAGGATGAGCGCACGCACCCTGCAGGACTTTTGTAGCCCTTACCTATTTTAGAGCACAAGTGGGAAAGTATATATCCATGGATTTCACGTCGCTGCCCGCAGCACCGGGAAAGATTGTACTGGTGGTAGACAGTTTGACTAAGTTTGCACACTTTTTCCCATAGCCACGGACTTCAGTTCAGCAATTGTGTATCAATTAATTTTCGAGAGGTGTTCAGACTATTAACCTTCCACCCAAAACCATCATTAGTGACATGGATAGTAGATTCATGAGTACGCTTTGGCAGAGTTGTTCAGATTAGTGGGTACAAAATTGAATCCTAGTACTACCCTCCACCCCTCGCATGGATGTTCAGACTGAGATAGTCAACAAAATGGGTGGAAGGTTACCTCAAAAATTATGTGGCAGGAGAACAGAAAGCATGGGTTAGATGCTTACATTTGGGAGAATAATTCTACAACACCACCAACATATGTCCATTGGCATGTCACCCCTTCGTGAAGCTTTATATATCGCCATGATCCTTTATCATTTGTGGAGATTGCATTTGGTGACAGCTAGGTTCATGGTACAAGATTGATACAGGAAGCCAAGACATTCTCGTGGAATTGAAGGATCGCTTACGTGGGTGCAAAACCAAAGAAAAGGTCCAAGAAGACAAGCATTGAGTTGATCGTACCTTTGAAGTTGGTGATTTAGTCTTATTTGAGGCCGTAACCATACATGCATGCCTCCATTAAAAGAAGTGAAGCTTATGAACCGCAGCCACGCTTCTTTGGACCTTATAGAGTCAGCAGGAGGGTAGGGGGCATAGCTTATGAGTTGGAGCTTCCATAGGGTAGCAAAAATTCACAACGCCTTCCATAAGTTCCTGTGCTCCAAGAAATCCCTCTAACACATGTTGCCTATTGAGGCATTACCTCCCATGGATGAGAGGAGGGACAACTCTTGTTTTGATTCCAGGGAGGTGTTAGAAGTCCAAGAGAAGAGGCTCTCAAATCAAAACATCAAGGAGTATCCGATCGTGTGGAAGGATTTACCCATTGAGGATGACACTTGGGGAGTGGAGAACGTGGCTAGAGAAGCAAGTTTGGAATTTCTGAGGACAAGCAATTTCAAGTTAGGAGATCACGTACCCCACCTCTTAGAGAGGATGAGGAGTAATCAAGGGTCTGGGCACCTTAATGAATAAGGGCCTCACACCGGGGAAAGTCGTTAGTTGCCATATTTTTAAATTGACTTAAGAAAGGAAAAGGGATAAAGGAGTAAAAAGATAACTCAACAAAAGAATAGAAGATTAACCCTGGAGTTAACCTAACCCAACAGAGAGAATTAGAAGGAAAAGTATATGTATAAGAGGTTGGGGTGCAACTTCATTACTCATTCGTTTTGGATTAGCATTTGCCATTGCTCTTGAGCATTCAATTTGGGGTTTTGTTGTACAAACACTTGGGAGAAACTCAGCAGAAATATCCACTCACCTTGTTCCACTTGGTCCCTGGGATGAAAGACTCCTCCACACACCATTCTAGTCTCAGGCTGGCCATCGAGAGGGTAGGTTCGATCCAAATTGGTTCCTGAGGTCCTGGGGCCATTTCGACAGTTGTGTTTTGTTTGCAGGGGCAGGGCTATCAGTTTGAGGGATTTTCTTGTGGGTTATCATCATTCTACATTTGTCTCAAGAGATCGGGACCCTCTTTGCCATAGATGTCCCTTAATTCAGTAAAATTCATATCTAGGGAGATCTTCTTTAGATCTGAGTCCCAAACTTCTCCCATGGGATTCTCATAGCCCCATCTATATTCTTGAGAGTTTCAGAGCATTTGAGGCCACCTTCATCGTAATGAACCAACTAGGTTTCGGGCCATCCAAGGCACCCTATCTTCGGGGAAATTCAGACCTACCGGAGATTGAGAGGGAGCTTGGAGATCTGAATTTCCCTGGTTATTCTTACCATCGCCTCATCTATATTCCCTCGAGAGTTTCATACATTTGGAGGCTACCTTCATCGTAATGAACCGCCTAGGGTTTTAGTCATCGAGTGGGGCACCCAATTCAGTTGGAAATTCAGATCTACGAAGATCGAGAGGGATCTTGGAGATCCAGGAACCTGGGTTATCCTTACCATAACCATCTATCAATTGGCATATTTCTTAGGTAAATTGGACACTTTTGGTAGTTGGTCCGAGTTATTGAGGGTTTCAAATTTCTATTGGAGAGCATTCTGCTCTGGAGTTTGGCATTCTATCCGCCATTGATCTTCATTTCTCTTATTCAAATTTTTTGGAGGCTTATTTTGTATTGAAGGGAGCATTTTGTAGTAGCTCTCATATATATTGTCTTGAAATGAATTATCTGAGGTTTATGCCGATCGACCATCTATTGTATTGATCCTACATTGCTCATAATACAAAGGTCACTCCGTTTGTGCTTTTACATCTTGAATATATTGTGATTTCCATGTTTTGATGAATCTTGTATGCACTTAATAACTAATAAATTAGTAGTAATTTAGTGATTCCAAGAAAGAATTTGGCTTGGGATCGTTACATATCTGATGATGATATTATCTAAAATTATGACAGTATCGATGATGATGTTGATATGGCCAATCCATCTGACGAAGGATTCTGAAATACCAGATGATGAAACAAAATATGATGAGTTGTATGAAGAAGAAGATCAATGATATTCCTACATGGGATGAGTGATTTGTACTATAGATCTCTTATATTTTTTTTCTTTCATGTAATCCTAGTGTCGCTTTTAATTATAGTTGTTGAATCTAGATAGATTTGGTATTGGGGAAATGACAATGTTCATGATGAAGATTGATATTGAGATGTTGAGTCTTTGATGAAGAAGAAGATGAATGATATATATAGGTATGTGCTTTATATGATGATCTTTATATGTTTTTATTTTGTATAATATAGTATTTTTACATGTTTTTGTTATTTTTAAATTGGGTATGGGGAAATTGAGAGTGGACGCGAGGG
>SNQJ01S0288371.1:0-10977 GCA_010110895.2 Picea sitchensis | reverse complement strand
AACAACAAAAACAATAACCATAAAAAACTTTGATACCTTTGAGTAGATGATTCTCTCTATGATGTAGTCCTTCTAAATTCATGGCTTAGATGATGATGATCATAGTTGAATCTTCTTTTTTGTCTTAAAGTATATGGTCTTATTGAAAATGTATCCTTCCTCTTGGACTCTTGCTAACCATTATTCCTTATTTTAAGTACTTTTGTGTAATTCTTAACCTTTTCTTCATTCTTCCTTTCTGGTAACCTGTGGCATTTCTCTTCAACTTTCTTTGATGATGATGTGGATGCTTCTTCAATGATTTTACTAAGCTTGATAAGTTTTACTCTCAACATGGCAACTTCTTCTTCAAGCTTCTCAACCTCTTCTTCTTTCTTCATCATCTGATTCTTCATGACTTCTTCCATTCTCTTTGCCTCTTCAATTTGGATCTTCAAGGAGATGATTTCTTCTTCAAGTTTTATTTCTCGTTGACTTAATTCTTCTTCGTGATTATTTTCCTTTCCAATCTCATAATTGTCTTCTATTTCATTGGGATTTTTTGTCTTATCACTTCCAATCTTCAAATAAGGGCATTCAATTTCAATATGTCCTACTTCTTCACAATCAAAGAAAAAATACTCACCTGTCTTGACTTCTTCATCATATGAGTTGTGACCTACTTCATTTTCTTTTGTTCCTTGCCTTGCATAAAGATCTTGTAGGCTGTCCCAAAGCTCTTTCGCTGATGCACACTGTCCCACTTTGGTTTTTACTGAATTAGGTTATCCTTTCATGATAAAATCCATTGCTATCTTGTTGTTCCTTTTCAATTCCTTCCTAGTTGCTGTCTTTGAAGGTTTCTTTGTAGTTGTGTAACCTATCACAAATGATCGCCAAATATCACATCCTTATGCCTGTAAAAATGCTTTCATTCTGTTCCTTCATATTTCATATTTTAGACCATTTTGACCATTGAACTGTGGTACTTCCATCTTATACATATCAATGCTGTCCATGATCTACCTTCTAGTGGTTAAAATGCTTCTTGAATAACTTGTCTCTGATACCAATTATTGGAATACTAAGAGGGGGCCGGGGGGGGGAGCACAATCAATATGAACACTTTTATCACTTTTAACCACAATATAAAATCTTCAATAATCAGAGCATATAAACATTAACTTGATCAATTACCATTCAATAGTTTATCATCTACATTTTTTATATCAACAATGCATAATAAAATAATCACAGATAGACAATACACTAAAATTTTTCGTGGAAACCCAATGCAGGATAAAAACACAATGATTTTATTATATGTTAGAAGAAATACATTCATAGGAAGCACCAACTTCCCATTTTCCAGATCCAACTGGAAGGAGGATCCAACCCCCTATTTACAGGATGCAACCTGAAGGAAGCTCCAACTTCCTAATTTTCTGGCTCCAACTGGAAGGAGGATACAACACCCTTTCCTTTCCCTATCCAACCACCTTGAAATATAAGTGTATACCAATCTATCACTACCACATCAACCTATCACTATCCTTGTCATTGGACTTATATACCATCACTGTTATTGTCAACTTGTCACCACAACCTGCCAATGCCAACCTGTCACAAGAACCTACGATATTGTATCTGACCTAATGCATGTGATCACATACGTACATACCTTCCTCAACTTCAACAACAAGAGAATAACATCTTCATCTACCTTTACATTAGTCTCACAGGACTAGTTTTGGATTAGTCACAAACCCTAGCTTTCAACAAGAATAACTATGTACTTGTAATGAATAAATGCTTGAAACTTGTACCCAATATTATTCAGTATGTCTTCTGAAATTCCTCCAAGTTTCACTGCTTGAATCATTCCTTAAAAGGATTTATAGAGAAAATAATAGACCTTGCTGAATTCTATCCTATTCTAGAGAGCACACTTGTACGACATGCCACGTGCTAAATATTTGATATCTTATTACGAAAATATCACACAAAAAACTAAGGCCTGTGATATTTCCATTTAAATTTGTCTCACATGATTTTGATTCTCTATGAAGAAGTTATGTCTGTTTTACCCGAAACACCTGTTTAAAACTAGTTTCAGGACTAGTCAAAATCCCTATCTTCCGCATAGTGTATCTCCAAAAGTACATCGACCCATATGCTGAAATTTCTACTACAGGTACCTTGATATGTCTTCTAAAAATCCTCTAATGTTCTCTATTTTAATAATTATAGAATTTTTTTTATAGAAAAAATGGTAACATGACCTGTAAATAACATAC
The DNA here is from genome assembly GCA_010110895.2 of Picea sitchensis. NCBI lineage: Eukaryota > Viridiplantae > Streptophyta > Pinopsida > Pinales > Pinaceae > Picea > Picea sitchensis. The sequence continues at coordinate 8,701 of SNQJ01S0288371.1, read as the reverse complement.
CTTAGAACATGTTATCACTCCAAGAAATTACTCCCTGACTATAAGGGGTGTACGCTTGGTAACTTAAATAGATCAATAATGTAGAGAAAAAATGATCAAATCAGATGACTTAATAAACTCACATACATTTAGAAACACATAAATCCACTCAAAAGACCAAGGATTTCAACTATGCTGCTCAGAAGGTTTTAATCAATGTGTGGAAACATGGAGAAGACTCATTATGCTAACATAAATACCTATACAATAGCATATGTAAATGGCCAATAATGATAGGTAAAATACTCTTCATTCCAGCAGAAACATATATAAGATTTTCATATAATATATGGCCAGACATAACAGGTAAATACTTGCAGCATTAGCTTATGAATGCAAAGATAGGATGACAACTATCTGACATTAGACAAACATGAGAAGCAATGCATGTAAGTTTAATATATCAATGAAGAGATGAGATGACAATCATGTGTTATTGAATATATATAAACATGGAAATAAAGGAGATGAAAACTAAACAAACATAGTGAAAGATGCTTGATGTCAAGATGTATTCATTAATATCTCTAAAGGATGAAATATAGTTACAAGTCTTCAAGGATCAAACCATAGTCCTCAGAGAGAATGTTTTTTTTTTCATGGTGTTTAAATTCATGGAAGCTTTATAGCCTTTACATGAGAGTTTAGGATCCTATTTAAATGGATCTGATATATCTAAGTGAACATAATAAAAAAATATCTTGGCAAGTAAGATCCAATCTTATCATCATAAAATGATTTATTATCATAATCTGACAGTCTTAGGTGTTTGGCAGTTTGAAGGTGAATACCACAGAGCTCTAAATCATTCTTTGATAGCTGGGTGATTTTACCATTAAAAAAAATTCCATTTGGTTTCATTCCCTTATCATATGCCTCAAAAGCTTGAAAAGGAGGATGATCTGTATTCATATAATATTTATCTTTCATTTAAAATCATTCCCACATATTCTGGAAATGATAAACACGATCTGGGCAAAAATAAGCTTGATCTAGACTCTTCTGTTCTTTCGACTGCTTAAGCATCTCATGTCCATACTCTTAGCCACCGAAAAGGACCATATTATTTTGAAATACGAATTCATTTATTCGTTGAAATGATATGATTCAGATCCAGTCTTAAAGGATTTATAACTTAATATTTATCAACAAATCTTCTATCTAATGACCATGTCATCACATGATGTAAAATAGTTAACAAATTATTTCCAGGAGATAACATCTAGCTCCTATTGGGCATGAAAATAGTCCTGTAGGGTTTCCAAGAACCACAGATCTATTGCCTTTCCTGGAAAAATAAAAAATCCCAAACTTATTCTCTAGTGTTCCATTGGGCATGCAGTCCAACAATATTACCTTTTCTTGCCGAAAACCTTTTAAGACCTGTGTAAGTGATCTCTGTATATCTTCAAAACTGCCTTTATTCACACAAGCAAATTTCTATATTAGCTGCAATCTAGAAGAATAAATTCTCTGGTGGTGAGTTTATTTCTTACCCTACTCTACTCTAACCCGCTCTGCAATTGGTCCAGGTAAAAGATGATTTCCATAGTATCCATCCAAGCAAATTTAATGCTTACATGATTTCATCTTTCTCACTAATAAACAAATGATGTTATTTCATCTTTCTCACTAATAAACAAATGATGTTTAAAATGTAACAATAGTGAAGAACTCATTCACAAAACCATATTCACCCGGAAAAACGAGTGATCTAAAGAAATCTGAAATTTTCAGGTTCTCTGAAATGTATGATTCAATGAAGGCTGCCACTGGATCTTTGAAATAGAGATAAAAAACATACTGATTCTTGGGAAACAAATGCACATCTATAGCAACCTCTTGCTCATACATGACTATTCCTCTTCTTGAAAACTGATTGTCTTCTTGTTCTCTTGAAATAAGATCTTGATTATCAATCATTATAACTTTCTTTTCAGAAAAATGCTCAGAAGATGATGATACAACAATGTTTAAATCATATGAATAAGGATCAATAGAAAATATATAATTGTCTATGAAACCATCAATTATCATAGGCTCTACTTGGTTTTCAAACTGATCATAAAATTCACACGTATACATGTCCATTGAAACATCTGCAAAAACCAAAGAATTTGATTCATAATTTGAAATAAATCCGCTTGTTTGCTGTCGTTCCAACTCTGTTTCATAGTCATAATCTTCCGGCTCATGTATGTCTTCTCCTTTGTCATGTTCCTAAGATTTTGATTTATTACTCTGATGTAATGACCTATTACAGCTGACAATTTTGGAGAAAAAAGAAGAGGTATTTTCTTTGGACTTTCGAACATCAAATTCACATCTTCCATCAATATAACTTGCATATATTGCTGATCATATTCACAAATCTTTAAATATTCTTCTTCAGAATAATGATCACAAGAGGATATCCTAATAGGGTTTACATGATATGGATTAAAATTAACTAAGAAATTATAATTTCCTATGCAATCATTGGTTATCATAGGTTCAATTTGGCTTGCAAACTGATCATAAACTTCATACTCATATCTATCTCTGGAGTACCCTGCAAATATTGAGGAATCTAGATCTAAATCTAAAATAAATCCGCTTGCTTTCTACTGTTTCAATTCTGCTTCACATTCATTACCTTCCTGTTCAAATTCTGAAACATACTGACATTCAGTCTGCTCATGTGCATATAGATTTTCAAAGTTAACCTGCTCTTGGATCCTCTTGGAAGCACAGATGTTCTCCTCCACCTCTAGAGCATATTCAAACAAGATGCTTAACGATGAAGACCTCCTTTCTAGAAGGAGAAGGGCAAGTTATGAATGCAATCCCATAACATAATATATCATGGCAACTGTCTCTGTAGGATGGATCTCCAAAGGCATATCATGGTAGATGCTATAAAATCTTCGATTAAAAACAGGTGAAGTTTAACCCTGCTCTCTCTTCAAAGCACAAAAATTAGCAAGGTATGAATCTAATGATTTATTCTTACCCCAATGCTTCACAAAAACATTAGAGAACTCGATCCAAGAACCAATAGAATTGAATTTTAGAGCCTTAAACCATACAACAACATCTTTGATCAAATACTTAGAGAAAAATCTCATGATGACATCTTCATGAACAATCTAAAAACGATCAATAAAGTCCTCAAAGGATTCCAAGTGCCTCTCAGCTAAAACTCGATTTTCTCCAGAAAACCAGGGAAGATATTCATAACAGTCAAGAGGATAACGATGACGGAGATAAGGCATCTTCAAAGGCTTGAACATCTTCATCCTGATTTTAATTTGAAAGGCTGTAGGATGATCATGAGGGATAACAAGTTGATGACAAAGTTTAGAAGTTGTGGCAGTAGGAGTTGAAATCTGACAGGGTTTTGAATCAATTTTAATTTCTTCAAGATCATATGGTTTATCTAAGTCAGGAGGTATTGAATTGCATAATTCATTTTTAAGAATAAATGGTGATGAAGGTATTGAATCAACATCTAGAATATAGGACTGTAGGATTTCCTCTTCTAAGGTTGGGTATATACAAGAGGGATGATGATTTTCTGAATATACAAAACAGAAAATAATTCTCTTTACATGCAAAGGGAAAAGCATGAAAGAGTTAATAAAGAACAGTAACAATTCATGAAGTAGACTGATAAATTGATACCTTGATTTAGAACTCAACCTCTTCATCTTCTGTCAATCGGATACTTCCCAGTGGAGTCGCCAGGTAGATGATTACAGTCTAGTTTTATTTTTGTCTCTTGTCTGCCATCAAGAATCAGATCTATGTCGTTCTCCCAGGGAAATTCTTCTTTCACTTTCATTCCCCAGCAACAACGCCAATTTGTTATCACTCCAAGAAATTACTCCCTGACTGTAAGGGGTGTACGCTTGGTAACTTAAATAGATCAATAATATAGAGGAAAAAATATCAAATTAGATGACTTAATAAACTCACATACATTTAGAAACACATAAATCCACTCGAAAGACCAAGGCTTTCAACTATGCTGCTCATAAGGTTTTAATCAATGTGTGGAAACATGGAGAAGACTCATTATGCTAACATTAATACCTATACAATAGCACATGTAAATGGCTAGTAATGATAGGTAAAATACTCTTCATTCCAATAGAAAGATATATAAGATTTGCATATAATATATGACCATACATAATAGGTAAATACTTGCAGCTCTAGCTTATGAATGCAAAGATAGGATGACAACTATCTGGCATTAGACAAACATGAGAAGCAATGTACATACGTTTAATATATCAACAAAGAGATGAGATGACAGTCATCTGTCATTGAATATATATAAACATGGAAAGAAAGGAGATGAAAACTAAACAAACATAGTGAAAGAAGCTCGATGTCAAGATGTATTCATTGATATCTCTAAAGGATGAAATATAGTTACAAGTCTTCAAGGATCTAACCACAGTCCTTAGACTGTTTTTTTCCCCGGTGTTTAGAATTCATAGGCTTTATAGACTTTACATCTGAGTTTCAAGATCCTATTTAAATGGATCTGATATATCTAAAATTGAACATAATAAAAAAGGATCTTGGCAAGTAAGATCCAATCTTATCATCATAAAACAAATCCTTGTCATAATCCGATAGTCTTCAGTATTGTCTAGCAGTTTGAAGGTGAAGACCACAGAGCTCGAAATCATTCTTTGATAATTGAGTGATTTTACCATGAATAAAAATTCCATTTGGTTTCATTCCCTTATCATATGCCTCAAAAGCTTGAAAATGAGGATGATCTATATTCATATAATATTTATCTTTCATTTAAAATCATTCCCACAGATTCTAGAAATGATAAAACGTGATTTGGGAAAAAAGAAGCTTGATCTGGACTCTTCTGTGCTTTCGATGGCTTAAGCTTCCCGTGTCCATCCTTTTAGCCGCCGAAAAGGAGAGCTTTCAACGACTTACTACACTTGGAAATTGACCATTTAGCCACCGAAAACTAAAAGTTAGCTTTTGGTATATTTTGAAATACGAATTCATTTATTCGTTGAAATGATATGATTTAGAGCCAGTCTTAAAGGATTTATAACTTAATATTTATCAACAAATATTCGATCTAATGACCATGTCATCACGTGATGTAAAATAGTTAACAAATTATTTTCAGGAGATAACATAACACATCATCAAAAAATTCATCCTCCCTTGGAATTTCAGCCTTCTTTACTTCACCTGGACTTTTCTGCCTCCAACCTATATTCTTAGAAGTGAATACAAAGAAGTGATTTGCAATGGACTCTTCTATGTGTTATAAATAGAAATTTCTTAATGACATGCTACTTCCATGCAACTCACATGCAATAATTAATTATCCTTGCAATAATTAATTATATTCTGTTTACTCCCACTTTACTTTGACATGCAATAATTAATTATCCCTCCAATAGTTAATTATCCCTGCAATAATTAATTATCTTATGTTTACTGCCACTTTACTTCGACATGCAACTTTTCTCAAGGGTTGACATCAATGACAACTAATCTCGATAATTAATTATCCCTGCAATAATTAATTAATATTTGTCGATAATTAATTAATCTTTCAACAATCATTCTCAACAATTAATCTTTCAATAATCAATCCCCTATTGCAACCACCTTTACTGGTCAAGCTTCTCAATGACCTTCTAGAGGCTTCTAGAATATTCTTGAGAGTCCTCCAATTTCACAGAGCCATATCTCCTCAATCATGAGGAGCTACATGGCATACCGTATATCACCAGAAATGGCATGACACATACCATCCATCTATGATAGTCTTACCTGCAAGTATACTGACCTTCATGTCTTTATTCCTCAATCAAATGCAGGTTCCAAGACCATACCTTCGATTCTACTGGAATTATTCAAGTGCATCCAAAACAATTGTTGACATCAACTAACATCAATGACAACTAACTCACCATCAATCTCAATCATATAAATGACAACCATTTTTCCAACGATCTCGTCCACATATATGGGGCTTCCAGACTTCTCCAAGGGTTGACATCAATCTTCAAGGGTTGACATCAATGAGAACCAACTTTCCAACACCCTTCTTCCTGACATACCTATTTTTTCTAGAGAACCCCTTCTTCCCTTCCTAGTGTGGGATGCAAGGGCCTGGTTCTCATCACTGCTATTGTTTACCACACTATCCATATCATCCTTGAATACCAATCAGGTCTCCTCCTAGATGCAATTTTTCCATAGTATGTCAAAGTGTAGAAACTTGTCTTGTGCACAAGATCCCTGCACAACAAGCTCTTAGGACCTAGGAAGACCTCTCAATGCTACATTCACCAACTCAACATCTTTAACTATCTCACCAATAGCTGTGAGCTGATCTCAGATTTGAGTAATCTTCATGAGATAACTGACAACTATGTCCTCACTGGTCATCCTGACAATCTGAAGCTGGTGCTTCAAGTGTAGAATCCTTCCCATATTCTTGTTTTTTTAAAGACCCACCAAAGCATCATACATATCCTTGGAATTTTCTTTATCGACAATGTGAGGATTCAAGTGGTCCTTCACGAACTCTAGCAATACCCACTTGGCCTTCACTTTCTTTCTATCAACTCCTATGGATCAATAGGAGTTACAAGCATATCCTCAACAATCTTCTTGAGGTTATTATCTTCCAATAAAAGGAGAACCCTTTCCTTCCAATCTTGAAAGTTGGTTGCCCCTTCCAACCTATCCTAAAGCTTCAATGTATTCACCATATTGACCTACCTAGAACAAGAACAAGAATAAGTACAACACTCTTCTAGTGTTTTATCCAACAACGCGTCTCAAGACGATCCCCTTCTCTTCAGATCCCAAGATCTGATACCATGTCAATTTTCACATGCAACTCTATGTGACTAATTTCAGATCTGAAAATTGCTTCCTAGTGATCCAACAATAAAACCTTAGTTGTTATCACTAAACGAATTTACACTGAAATTATTGACTGAAAAACATATGCAGTGGAAACAACAAGATCAAAGATGAATAATCAATACACAAGAGACACAAATTTTGAGTTCTGTAACCTTTTTTATTATCATAAAATCTTGAGGGAAAAACCATCCCTCCCATCCAATACAAATCACCAAAATTATAGGACAACCTTGTCAACCAAAGTCACCAAGATTCAGAACAACCTTGTTCTCCAATACAAATAAAAAAGAAAAACCTCAACAATAATATGGAAATCTCTTTGACCATGAATCTGTTGTAGACCACCTGTACAGACTGTTGACATTGTTAGTGTTTCATGGAAACCTGCACAGGAGATCTAGCTAAAGCATACACAAACAAAACTTATCAAGAAAAGGAAGAGAGATACACAATGAAGAATGAGAATCAATGTATATTATGATCTTATCAATGAGTGAGTGATCTTCATTCATATAGGAAATGACATCCTATAATTAGTAATGCATGCATAATAGTGATGGTCTAAGATTAGAAAGTCTAAAATAGAACTAGTCAGTTAAATCCCACTGAACTAGTGTGCGGAAAATAAAAATTTCTCCAACACCGCCCTGAACATCATTATGGAGTAAAAAATGAGTCTCGACTACTAGGCCTGATCTAAAAATGAAGAAGACTTGTATTCTTGAAATTATTTGCAAGATTTAATTTATGTGTTAAAATGCAAATGGATCAACTTTGCAACACAACTTTTATATAAATTACTCATTCAAGATGCATATAAACAACAACAATAAACAATGAACATAAAACACATAACACAACAAATGATAAAGGAGTTCACCCCTCTCTTGGGCTACATCTCCTGGTCCAGCTTCCAATGGATCATTTGTATTATTTGCTAAAAGTGCTCAAAAATGTGCTTTACAATGCTCAAAATGCCAAATAGATGGCTCCAATGGCTCCAGAACATCCAAAAAACCCCTAACTGGGCTTTTTCGGCACCTCGTTTGGCCAAAAATTGAAGAAGATAGTTTTCCTGGAAGTCCCCCTTCAAACTTGTTGTCTCTGGATCGACAAATTGCACCCTTGTTGGCTCAACCTAGCCCACACGCGTTTTTATCCATTAAAACCCAGCACCGAATGCAACCGTGCAAACCGTGCAAACTATAGGACGGTTACGGGCGCACCTAGCCCTTAACCGCCAAGGCTATGGTCGTGTGACCCATATGACCACGCGCAAGTGCAAAAATAGGCCCCGTTTCCAAAAGCCAATGGTTAATGGATAAGTGGCGGGTCATTTGTATAACCGTTGAAACCAAATTAATATGCAATTGTGCGCGCGCCAACGATATAACAATAGTCATATGTATTGTATATATGACCGGGGGCTGGGGCTAAGCCCCAGCCCGGTCCTGTGCCAACCATACACTAATGCAATGTTAAATATATAACATTCCATATATATAACAAGGTTTAAATGGTGGTGCACCAGTTGGCGGCCCTTCCCAAGTCTCTTCCCCTGCCCGAAGGTAGCGGGGTCGAGTCCTACCAATTGCAAAGATTTTAAACCAATATACATGTGACACGTGGCGACCATTGATTGGGCCACGTGTTGCCATCCCATTCGCTAAAAGCAAGCCATGTCACATGACAACTGTCCACATAACTTCCTGCCATGTTTCGTATGACCTGCCACATGTCATACGGC
>SNQJ01S0288369.1:0-10869 GCA_010110895.2 Picea sitchensis | reverse complement strand
ACAGTCTAAGGGTGCCATCCTTCTTTTTCACAAACAGGACTGGTGCTCCCCATGGGGACACGCTGGGTCGAATATAACCCCTATCCATCATTTCTTTCAATTGTAGTTTGAGTTCAACTAACTCAGGTGTTCTCATCTGGTAGAGTGTCCTAGATACCGGCACCACTCCTGGTGCAAGTTCTATCGAGAGGTCAATGTCCCTTCTCAGAGGTAGACCTGGTACCTCTTCTGGAAACACATCTCGGTATTTTCTCAGGATAGATTAATCCTCAGGGCTTGGTTTATCACTCTCGATTGTTTTTGACAACTGCATTGCATATAGGGGACACCCTTTTCGACAATACTTTCTTATTTGCAGGGCCGATATTTCCCTCACCGAGACAGGTTTTCGGATCCCTTGAAGGGTTATCCTTTTCCCTTCTTTACTTACACACTCCAAAGTTGTATGGTAACAGTCCAGTTTGGATTTATGGGTGGCCAACTAGTCCATACCGATCAACAGATTGTATGATCCCAGGGGTAATATGTTAAGGGTTGCTTGGGTGGGGAATTCACCCAACATTAATCGGCAGGCTAGTATGACCTCTACTACCTTCCTTTTGGTGCCAGTGGCTAACTGTACCAACCATGGTTCAGTTTGTTTCTGTGGCTTTAATTTACACTTATCAACATCTCTAGGGGCTATATAACTCAAATTTGAACCAGGGTCAATCAAAATAGACATTGGATGGTTGAAAATTATACCTTCTATTTCCACTACTGAAGCTTGGTGGTCAGCTTGGTTATTATCCAATGCTGCATAAATCTGCGGCATACTCCTTGCCACATCTTTGACTGTGGTAGCTTCCTGAATGTTATAAATTTTCCAACTATTTTGTTGTCGGTGTGGGCAGTCTCTCAGGAGATGCTCTTCTCCGCAACCCCAGCATTCCAAAGGTTTTCTCTTTGGGTTATCAGTATTTACTGGTACAGGTCCAGAAGTTTTATTTCTATCCAATGAGGGAAAGTTCTACTGGATTACACTTCGAGATGGAAAGTTCATTCTGGGGTTCTTCTTGTAGTTCTTAAATTCTGAGGATTTGGTCCCCTTTTTCTGAAATCTCGAACCACTCTTCTGTTTCCAGTCTCCACGAGGTTCTGCCTGATGTCCATATTGTTCATGACAATACGTTGCCTTTCGAATAGTGTCTTCTAAGGTCTTTGGCTCATCAAATTCAATTTGGTTCTGATATTCCTTGGGTAGTCCACTGATGAAGCGTTGCACCTTTTCCTTCTCTGCTTTGATGTAGGGTACATATCTCAATAAGTCGAGGAATTTATTGACATATTCCTCTATAGTGAGTTCCCCCAATTTGAGTTCATAAAACTCTTTAGCCTTCTCGTCGAAATATTTTTCCGACAAAAACTTCTTCCGGAAGTACTTCTCAAACCGTTTCCAAGACAGGTCCTCCTCGCAGACCCCTTTCATGTTCTTAAGATCTTCCCACCAGATGGAAGCTTTTCCGTTCAGGTTCAAAGTGGCCACTCGGGCCTTCAAATTTTCTGAAAAATCATGGACTCTGAAATATTTCTTCAGTCCAAGTAGCCAGGCATCGGCTTCCTCTCCCTTCTTTATCTCACTGTTGAAGGAGGGAGGTTTGGCCTTTCTGAATTCTTCAAATTTATGACCCTTGGAAGTCTTTTGCTTCTTCTGTTTTCTTCGAGAATAGAAACTAGCCATGCTGCTGGAAGAGCCTTCTGAATTGCCAGCTTCCTTCTCAGAGGAATCCTCTGGCATTGGTCCTTTACCTCTGAGGTGGACCTTCCTTGAGGTGGTCCTTTCAGTATGGCCACTGTTATGACCAGGTTTCTGCATCTCGGGTTCATGCTGCATTTGTCGCTGTAGGTCAGATAAGCTCTGTAGTAAAAATGCATTAATTTCAGTCTGTTTTTCTTGTTCTTTCATCATCCTTTCATTGTCGGCCTTGCAGCTTTGCAATTCAACCATGAGACTCCTCACAATCTCGGCTAGATCTGGAGGGGTTCCTATTGCTCTTCTTTCATCAGACTCTTCGTCTCTATTATGGGAGCCTTCTCCCATCTCTTGGTGAGTCACCATACTCTGCGTCTGTAAATTCCCACGACTGATCGTCCGCTTAGGTGAAAAGACAAACGCTGATTGTTAGTCAAGAGTTAGATATATTTTTATAATCTATGCATAATTTATATTTTCACATGTATACCCATATAACAGAAGTTTTTTTCATTTGGGGTCTTAATCCTTATCTATCAACAGTCTTAACACTAAAACAGGACAACGAAGTTCATGTCCCAGATTACAGTTTCATCATTCAATCTTTCTTCTTAAGGAGAATGCGCAGATGACAATGTCTCCTCACGCAGCTCGTGCCTGAGCCCAAGCAGGCCAAGTGTTGTAACCATTCTCTTATACCACTTTGTCACATACCCACTACCTCAATCAAATTTTTCTGGTCTTCTGCCGAATCAGAAGCCCTAAAAACATCCATGGAGGACTAGGGTAAGCTAGTTCTTTCTCTCTCTTTGCTCGCATGTGGTCGCGGATCACAATCATAGTTCAAATGAACGCAGTGTCTTTTGAATTTCGCATCTCGGCGCTACAGTAATGTCAAACCGTTAGGTTTTGCAACCGCCGAACACCGATAGGGATAGCGACTGACCAATAGGGACAAATCCCAACAGGGCTAGCGACCGACCAATAGGGACGAATCCCAACAGGGATAGAGAATAGCCAATGAGAAACGGCCCCGTCGCGCGGTTAAGTGGAATACAGGTGGCAGAGAGGGAAACGCAACACGGTGGTCGACATGACAGGAGGGAACCCACTTCACACACCACACCATTCCGGACCCCCCCCCCATTAAAGATAGAATCTGTCCCGAGGTTTCCCCCATAATGGAAAGTACAGCTAGCCAAGACAACTAGCAGTGTATAGTTAGCCTGTTGAGGTTACATTATATTTAACACTGTTGGTAAAACCTATCCATTTTATAAGTTTTAATGTCTTTAAGTATATATTTCTCATAGTTCCCTTTAGTTTACATTTACAGGTTGAACTTACCTATTTCTTCCTTGGGTTTTAAAAACAAATTGTTGCACGTGGATTTTGTTGCTGGACTTACCCTAACTAGAGTTCACAAAGTGATACCCATGGTAAGTGTCTGAAACTCTTTGTGTTATTTTTAAATGTCTTTGTCACAAGTTAGCTTAATGTATTAACATTTTTAGTCTCTATTGGCATGTACTCTCGATTATTAAGTTCTCTTCCTCTTTCTCAACAAAATGGATTTTTTTCTACGTGCCCAAGTACACGTACCTTATTGTATTCGGTGTTTTTAACAAGGGTTTTATAATGGGTTTCAAGACTGATATGCCTTTGGGAATTTTAAAAATATTTCTACAAAAAAGGGGTTTGATTTCAACCCAATATGAATTCAGATTATTTTCCAGAATCTTTTTAGAAAGACAAGATTTGTGTAACAGAGTCTAGAGACTCTTTAAATCTGAACATTATTGTAACGTGGAGTTTAATAATGTACAAATTTGATTTACAGATTTCCTCTTAGGTTTATATGTGGAAAATATATAACATTGTGTTATATATATGATTCATTCTTCTTGCATAATGTTATATGGAACGATTTCTTTTGCACAGAAAGTCCTTTTGTACATTATTGATTTCTTTTGCATGAAAAATACCAATATGCCCTATAATAGTTTTTGTTGTATTAATTGGAATAAAAATCTATGAGATTATTTCTTCGTGTTGAATGTACATATATATAGTAATGCATAATTTATTATAGTTTTCTTGTCGTAAAATTCCTATTTACATATACAAAATTTATATATAGAGTTTACTCCTTTCGATATTATCGTAACTCTTCTTGTCATTAAAATGAATAATTTGTTTGATAAGTATTGGGTATATATATACCCATGATTTATTACCAACCATTGCATCCAGTTTTTCTCATTAGTTTACTGTTTGATAACAATTATGCACATGGACTGTATTGTTTCTATTTTAAACATTTACCAAAGAACTTATTTTCTATCGAATCCGATGTTAAACACTAATAGTACATTGATTGAATGATTCTTCTAGGCGATTCTTAGGAATTCTGTACTATTTTTAATGCATAGTAAAAGAAAAATGCATGATAGTATACAGTGAAATTCTATGTCAGAAATGAAATAATTAACAAGAGACTTCTAAATAAACAGGGATCAAACTTTCTATTTTTCATTTCCCTGCATATAAATAAATAAATAAGGAGAATACAAAAACTTGTACAAATTCCTCAATAAAATGAATTGGGTAAAACAATCTAAATTTCGTTGTTCCAACCAACCACTATCCAGGACAACCAAAATCTCTTTTCTTTGAATACCCTCGAGCCAGGTCGTTGAACCACAAGGACGAATATAGTAGATTTATTCTACAACTAACTCAGAAGCATTTCATTCTCTCGTATATTTCCCAGTCATGCGGTCCTCCTACTCTCAATATGTGAAATTTTTTTATTCACTTTCCTATGACTGTTTGGTCATTAACGAGCCCACCTGCTGAACTCTATGTCTCACTTGATTTTGACCAGATTTCTTGGGAAGATGTGCCTTGTATCACTTGATTTCAACCCAAGTCCTTTGCCACTTGATCTTTCATACCATGCCACTTGTCATTCCTTCTTGTGGATCAACAACCACTCATTTAATGACTACCTTCATATCATTCTTTCCTTTTTATTTAATAAATACTTAAAATGTCTTACAATTTTTTTGACCACCCTCTGTCAAACTTAAATAAATTCAAATATTTCAAGTGCATAAACAAATAAAGTATTTATAATTTAAAAATGGAGGATATTACACACACTCTCTCTCTACCCTTCTCTCTCTCTCCCGCCTCTCTCTCTCTATTTAATAAACTTTCACTCACTCTCTCCCATTCTCTCCCTCTCCCTCTCTTAGGACACCACTTGGAGGGTGAATAAGTTTTGCACCATCCACGTTCAGAATTCCTGGTGGAAAAGAAATTTCGAGTAGGGGAGATTCCTATGTTCCTGATCCAAGCTTGTCCAAGTTGGTGAAATATTACACCATCACCATTCTAAGCAGTTCTAGATCATTTTGCAGTCGGACCACATTTTGAGGGTTTCTGCAGGATTGGGGCACACTGCCAAAGAAATATAATTTCTTATTTTTCCTAGAGGATAATGGATCTCGAGTAGATCTCACCACAAGAGGGTTTTTCATCCCTAGGGAGACTTTTCTCTTCATTTTGTGGCAATTTATCACCTAATAATTATTTATTATTGAAGTTGGGAAAATTTGTGAAGGAGGGCACACTTGTCCTTAGAAATAAATACAAAGATTTGGAGGGCCAGATCTACAAATAAACCTAAGGAATATCTTCTTATGAATTTATCACCTTCATATCTATAGATTTTCAGCCATTTTCAAGAGTTTGGAGGATAGATCTAACAAGGTCGAAATTCTTAGGAGAGTTTCCATAGATCTAACAAGGTCGAAATTCTTAGGAGAGTTTCCAGCCAGAGAGGGTGCAACTCAACTAGAACAACCAACTATAACACATAAGGGAAAGAATTTGATCTTTCAGATCTTGCATGCAGATATTGGGAGTTCAAGAGAGATTTTATCTCTCTATTGTTATTGTATGTTGGAGATATTATCAACCACATACATTATTGTTCCATCTCTATTTCATAATTGTCCATCTCTTGTACTGATGTCAGCTATATATTTAAATAAAATGCATATATGGGGTATTTGTGGCTATTTTCTCATGTTATTTTTATTGTATTCAGTTTTGTTTCCATTATGTGACATCCCAAAAAAAATAAATTATTTTTGAAATTTAACTTTGCTGGAAAATTATTTCCGTTTTTAGTAAATTCGAATTTGGGGAATTTTTGCCATTTATGGCAACTCCGAACTTTGAATTTGATATTTGTAATTAATTATGGTGACTATTGGGGAGAGATCTGTTTGGAATCAACTAACTAGTTGACTATGACACTTGTATAACAACATAATATTTATATTAATTGCAGGAAGACAAATGGAACAACCATGTTAAAATCAACTAACCATGACTCCATGAGTGGGGAACATGTTGGAACTTCCTCTGGGATGAATATTACAAGTGGAAAATCAGATATTTGGCCACTGACAGCCCCTGAAAATCAGGGATTTAGAAAGCTGTGAAAATCCCCAAAGGAGGGAAAAGACCTGGGCAAAAATGGTTAAATAGCATATGCGAGGAGGCAGGACACTGCCAAGTATGTTGGGAAAGGATTGTGAGTCCTCTTGTTGTTATGAGCACTGTTGTGCAAGTGTGAGGCAAGGGGAGAATTGCTGAAAAATTTGGAGTATTGCTGAGGAGTCTCCAAGTTCGACCTCATGGATTCATGGTCAGGCTAGTGGGTGAATCAGACAAGTAGTTGTGGTTGCCCTATTCTACGGTTGGGAGGAATGTGGTTTATCCCTTTGTCTCCCCGCGGATTGGATTTAGATATGTTAATATACCCCTCTCTATTATGAATGGATATGTATGATTGACGCCATGTATCTGTTGAGTGGTTCTATCTAATTTGCATTAACGTAAATGTTTTTGAATGTTTATATCTGTTCACTGTGAGAAATATATGGAAATATGTATGCATAGATATAGGTTTATATCTATGACAGAAGTATTAAACCGATCTAATCTGAGCAAATTAGGATTGAGTAAATTTGTGCCGAAAGGAAACGGGTAGATGCATCGCTAGAATTAAATTTCTGAACAGTCTTACCCTTTAAAGAGACTTCCTGTTTCTTACATTTAAAATTGAAGAGAAATATGAAATAACAAGTACCTTAAGGATCTCGGGGACACTCATATATTTAGTTACATATACACTTTCCCTACTTTGTATGAATCTTTCGCATGCACTAACAACATGCAAACAAAATTCCAGATGTGTATAGACTTATGGAAATTGGAAGGTTAAAGAAATCTGGAAAACCCCTTTTTGTTTATCCGATGCTGAACAATCCTGAGAATTGATGCCTATCAGAAGATTTTATGCTTTCCTTATTTGTTTAAAAATGGTTCACCCTTTCCACAGTTAAATTCTATGATGAATTTGCGAAACCCCGAAGTATTAGTCCAACTTTCCGTTTTTCGCATTTTCAAGAGTCGTTGCAGGTGAGGTTTGGGGCACTTGAATTCACGAAACCCCGAACCCCGAAATCCCAAAATGCGGATCCCATCTTTCCTTTCTCGTATTTCATAAGTTTTTTTAGATTGATGTCTGGCACTAGAACTCGTAAAGTTCTGAATCCTGAAACCCCGAAATGCGGGTCTCACCTTTCCTTCTTTCGCATTTCGGAAGTTTGATTATGTTGATGTTTAGATACTGGAAATCGTGAAGTTTCGAACCTCGAAGTCTCAAAACATGGGTCTCACCTTTCCTTTTTCATTTTTCGGTAGTTTGTTTATGTTGATGTTTAGACACTGGAACTCGTGAAGTTCTGAACCCCGAAACCATGAAATGCGAGTCTCACGTTTCCTTCTTTCACATTTCGGAATTTTGATTATGTTGATGTTTAGATACTGGAACTCGCAAAGTTCTGAACCCCGAAACCCCAAAATGCAGGTCTAACCTTTCTTTTTTCTCATTTCGAAAGTTTGATTATGTTGATGTTTAGATACTAGAACTCATGAAGTTCCGAACCCCGAAGTCCCGAAACACGAATCTCACCTTTCCTTCTTTCGCATTTCGGAAGTTTGATTATGTTGATGTTTGGATATTGGAACTCACAAAGTTCTGAACCCTGAAGTCCCGAAACATGAGTCTCACCTTTCCTTTTTCGCTTTTCGGTAGTTTGTTTATGTTGATATTTAGACACTGGAACTCGTGAAGTTCTGAACCGTGAAGCCACGAAATGCGGGTCTTACCTTTCCTTCTTTCGTATTTTGGAAGTTTGATTATGTTTATGTTTGGATATTGGAACTCTCAAAGTTCTGAACCCCGAAGTCCCGAAACATGGGTCTCACCTTTCCTTATTTCGCATTTCAGAAGTTTGTTTATGTTGATGTTTGAACACCAAAACTCGCAAAGTTTCGAACTCCGAAATCCTAAAATTACGAGTCCCACCTTCTCGTTTTCATATTTCAGAGGTTTTTATATGTTGTTGTTTGGGCACTTGTACTCACGAAGTCTCGAACCTCGAAACCCTGACGTGTTAGTCCCACTCTCTTTTCGTGATTTGGGAGTTCAGGTGTGTAGAGATTTGGCTTTTGAAATCGTGGGATCCCAAACCCTGAAACCCCGAATTACTGGATTCACGGTCTTCATGCATTTTCGTGTTTTGTGTTCGGCATATATAATTGCCAAAACCCTTTTGACCTTTGTTATTTATTCACAAACTGTAGGAACCTAGAAGGAATTTATTGTTATGGGAACATCTTTAATAATGTAATGAATGATCTGGTAAAAGAACGTTGGGAAGTCTTCATCCCGGATAGAGGCATGGAATTAATAGGCTGAATTACAAGTCAATTGTATTGCAAAAATATGGTAATACTTTTATGTAGGGATTTGGCCATAAAATCCCAAAGTTGCTTGTATTGTTAAGACTGTGGTAGTGACATGGGGTACAAATAGATAGGAAAGTAATTATAAATTACAGGATCTTAAATAACCATTGAAGTGATGAGTGAATACTTATTATATCGTCGATTAGAAAACTTTAAGGTGAATGGTAAAGATAGTCGACAACAGTAAGGACTCTAACAAACTCTCAAAATGAAGCCTTATAACAGAAAACTTACTTGCATGAAATCTCAAAACTTTTCAAGGACAAATCTACAAAGAATTTATTTTTTTTGACAGTTTTTGAGGTACATTACATATGGTATCAGAGCAAAAGTTACAACACTGGGCCTGAACAGGGCCACATTAATTGCTTAGCGTATATTCTGAATTATGAAGAAACTAATAAATATGGTGGTTACATACAGAAAGCCTTTTCGGTTTTGTATTGAACTATGGAAGTTGAAGAAGGTGCCGAAATCAGGATGGACAAGAATCCGCAGCAAGGACCTCCTCGAGATCCAATATATAATAGTGATGGAATCTCACCCACGGAGGTGTTGGAAACAATGAGGAACTTCATTCTTGAACTACAAGTTTTCAAGGCCGACAATGAAAAATTGAAAAAGGCACAGCAGGAACAACAAGAGATAAATGAAGTCCTGCTGCGTAGTATAGTAACCAAGAAGAGACCAAAATATGATAACCATGAGGAGGAGGTCAACAAAAGGGCCTCCAAGAATTCTGGTGCGAAAACAGAAAAAGGAGACAGTTCATTTGAAGGGACACCTTCAGCTGAAGACAAAACCATACCAGACAGAAAAAGAAAACAAACAGACCACCTTGAAGGTAAATTTAAAAATATTAAACCAACTACTTTTGATGGAGAATCCAGGATAGGAGAAGAAGCTGAAGCATGGTTGTTGGACATCAAAAAATACTTCCAAATCTATAACTATTCCAGCAACACGAAGGTCATAATGGCCATCTACAATCTGAAGGGGAAGGCCAACATTTGGTGGCACGACCTGAAATTGGCCAAGAACCTAAAGGAGAAATAGTTGGAATGGTCCGACTTTAAGAAGTACTTCAAGAAACAATACCTTTATGAAAGATATTATGAAAGGAAGACAAAATAATTTTACGAATTACGACTTGGACAAATGATGATGGAGGACCTTATAAATAAATTCCTAGAACTATTAAGGTTCATGCCGTACATCCGGGAGGACAAGGTAAAAATCCAACTATTCTTAAGTTGTTTACCACAGGCTTATCGGGACATAATTGAGTTTGACAGCCCCAAATCCTTAAGTGAGGCATTCAGGAAGGCATGAATGTGCTATGACTAGTATAAACAGTGGGTAGAGTTTCCCAATACCTCGAAGGATAAGAAGCAATATGGAATGCACCAACGGAAGAAGGGATACTAGCCAGCTCCTTATTGGAATGTAGAAAAAAGTTTCCCAAGGAAGGATTTCAACTCCAATCATTTGAATACGCAAGGTAGAGATAAACCTGGGAATGAAGAAGTTTGGTGACAACTCCCGCGAGCCATTAAAGTGTTGGGAGTGTGGAGAACGTCATATAAGGAGGAACTGTCCATGTTTAATTGCAACAAACAACACTATTGTCCACAATTTGCAGGAATCCTCGACAGTGGGAGACATGGGCAGAAGTATGCATCAGATAAATGCAGCCATATATGATCGACAAGATGACCATCAGTCCTCGGTGGTTGAAATCGAAGGTAAAATCCATGACACTCGAATTTTTGTTTTAATTGACCCTGGAGCTACGTTAAGTTATATTACTCTCGATGTAGTACAGTCGAATAAACTTAAGAAACAAAAGAACACAAAATCTTGGATTGTACAACTAGCAATGGGTACTAAAAGAAAAGTAGTTAACTTTATTTCTGATATGGAGTTCAACTTAGATGGTCAAAAGATAAGAACCAATCTGAACATCCTACCACTAGGATCTTATGATATGATTATTGGGATGGATTGGTTGGAACAACACAAATCGATACTAGATTGTTATACAAATATACTTAGCTATAAAGATAATTTTGGCACTATTAGAGCAGCCCAAGGCATACCAAAACTTGTGTCAGTTAGACAAGTTTCAGCGATGCAACTCAAGAAATGTATTAGAAAGGGATGTCAAGTCTACGCCATCCAAGTGACGAATCTACTAGAAAAAGAAGATAAGCCCAAGTTAGAAGACTTTGTTGTCCTACGTG
>SNQJ01S0288366.1:0-10869 GCA_010110895.2 Picea sitchensis | reverse complement strand
ATTTCGTGGTACATAAATTATTCCATTATATCTTAGTAGCCCGTCACTTTCCAATGAATATCCCTCATATCTCAACATCATCATGGTACCTTGTCTAATATTGTCTTTTACTTCTCTGTATCATTCATCATCAATTTGTAAGGATAAAAAATTTTCTCGAAGATT
Source organism: Picea sitchensis (assembly GCA_010110895.2). Classification (NCBI taxonomy): domain Eukaryota; kingdom Viridiplantae; phylum Streptophyta; class Pinopsida; order Pinales; family Pinaceae; genus Picea; species Picea sitchensis. Next base: position 10,704 of record SNQJ01S0288366.1, on the reverse strand, counting down.
CGTCTCTAGGGGTATTACTGAGAAAATGTGGGATCTCTGACTCAATTCATTTGCTACTCTATTAATTTTTCATTTAATGTACATGATCTCAAAATCATACTCACTTAAAATTTCTGAGCAATGTATTTCTCGCGTGTTCAAGTCACTCTAAGTAAAAATGTGTTGCAATCCACTATGATCAGTTTTCAACTCAAATTTCCATCCAATAAGGTTGTGTCTCCAATATCGTAAGCCATAAAAAATTGCTAATAATTACAAACCATTTGTTGTCGATGCCATCATCATACTCAACGCATTACATTTCCTGCACACTCAGGAAATGTCATCATAATATCTGTCAATGATATACATCAATATAAATAACATATCAAAATTTCAAAATTACTCAGGAAATGTCATCATAATATCTGTCAATGATATACATCAATATAAATAACATATCAAAATTTCAAAATTTAATTATACCATAAAATTTAACACATAAACCAAATCAGATAATCATAAAGTACCATGTTTAGTCAGATTACTTGCATGCGTCCTCAAAGAATAATAGGTGTTATGAAAATGTGTTCATTGAAGATTTGGATGTTACATACACCCCCTCCTTTAAACTTTGTCCTGAAGTTTGTACAGCCTAAAAATGAAAGAAAGAATATAGTTGGTATTAATCTATATATCAAACTTTCAAAATAAACATGCAAACTATTGAAGCATCTCATAGCATCTCAAGTGGGAGAATGTGGACTATAATTGTCCTGGTCAACTCGTTTGATCGACCAATCGACCTTATAGATATCGAGTGTGATGGTATACTATGCGGATTGGATCTATTATGAGATCACGCTCACTCGATACCTGTAATGAACTCATATCAATAACATGTGATGGATATGATATATAATGACGTAAAAAATGAAACATGAAACACATCATGGTATGCCTCGAAGAATCAGGTAAGGCTAGTGAGTAAGCCACGAGTCATTTCTTTTCTACAACCCCGAAGGTCCCACAAACCTTCGAGAGTGTTTAGCACCCTTTACAAACTTAATCAAACTCTTATGTGGTTTCACCCGCTAGTTAGAACACTTTATCACAAACCTCATAGATACGGTATATATGATGTGCATAAGAATAACTATTTTTTTGGTCTTGTGCTTCCTTAACCCTTTTCCTTATGGTTCGCACCTGATCTTCCATTTTCTTGATTACTTCGGATCCCAAGACCCTATCCTCTAGTAGATCGCAATTCAAAATCTTCCAACTTTATCAAACTCGATAACTATTGTTGTATGTAAATTCTACCAATGGTGGAAATTATTCCCATAGTTTATGTTGATCCATCACATGCATTCAAAGCATATATTCTAAAATTTTATTCATTCTTTTAGTTTTTCAATCTCTTTTGGTGTGATATGTTGTATTAAAATTTATTTGAGTTCCCAAATCCTCTTGGAAAATAGTCAAAAACGCCCAAGGAATACCGACCGAACCGGGATATTATTCTTCTTTATTACACAATGCACTCACAATTTTATTAATAAAAATGCAGTGCTATGTCGGTTTCTTGATATGTGTCATAATTTAAATAAGATAAAATTCACAATCTTCATCAACATGTCGAAAACTACAAAAATAGAATCGCGTGGTGTCTCCTTACCATCAATGGAAATCCAACAATAAAACTATCGATATGACTTCCCATTCGATTCAGTGGATCACATGGGGTTGTAATAATTTCGTTGATGTATATATGTTCATCCATTCTATTGACATTGAAGACATCTCACCATATAGTTAACTATATCATATTTCACCCCCTTCCAAAATAATAGTGGTTTAAGATCTCCATTTCTTCGTGACTCCATGATGAGCCATATACACTACTCGATGAGCTTCATTTAAAATTAAATTTCTCAATTTTTCATTTGGTGGTACATAAACTCTGCCAATATATCTTACTATCCCGTCATTGTCCAAGGAATAGCCCCTATATCTCAACACCATCATGGTATATTTTCCAATATTATCCTTTACTTCTCTGTACTAGTCATCATCAATATGCAATGCTAAAAAAATTAAGATTCGCCTTTAGGGGTATTACTGAGAAAATGTGTGGTCTTTGACTCAACACATATTCTACTTTGTTAATTGTTCCTTTAATTTAAGTTATCTCAAAATCATACTATGATCTCAGAGTGAATATCTGAGATTAAACACGTGCTCAACAATGTGAGTCTTTTTTAGATGAATGGCGCAACATTTCTTGAGAGAGAGTAGAGGTGCACACCATATCCTTTGGTGCACACTCTCCCAACAATTACATGACTTAGCTTAATATGTCGTAATTGCATTTGTCTCAATGAAAACTAAAAACTGAATTAAGAAGAATAGATACACAACAATATTCAACAAAAATTCCTTTATCGTATTAGATATTGGAGTATCCTTATAAACAAACAATGTCAAACCTACAAATGGTAACATGTCACTTTTAATTCTACTCAGATTCTTTGCGCAATTATATTTGCGAGAGAACTTTCCCACAGTTTTTTTTTTACTGACACACCGACTATTAAATAAAATTAGGCATCACCATTGTTACTTAGCATGAGGGATGCTTTATTACAATATAGGACTTAATAACACTGACATAAACTAACATAGAATTAACTTTTCTCTTTTCCTGTCTTGCTGCAGATGAATCGAACTTGCTATGTGTTTCCTAAGGAAGGTTGACGCCCTTCCTTATTAGTCCAATTCCTCCCTGTTTATATCTAGAAGCATCCTTGCTTCCGCCACCAATGGAGGGAACATTCACTTCACTGTCTCGACTGTCATCCAATTGTCCTATCTCTTGTGTTTGGAATTGTTGACTAACTAGGTAGGAAACATGATGTTTCTTGGAACGATATGGTGTTATTTGTAAGGAATCTGTGACTGGAGTGTGTGTTCATGGAAAATTTTGAACACCACTGGCCGCCTTTCTTTTGTTTGTGATGGTGATGCTAATCCTCCCAACATATGAGAATGAGAGGTATCCCAAGGTCGCTCGATCAAAATCAAGACATACCCTCGAAGGTAAGAAGTATGTGGAAGCATGCGTGGAATTTTTTGAAGGGTGCCACTTTTGTAAATCCAAAATTAGGAGGTGGAACTCTTTGGCATAGTGGCGATCAATAAATTTGGATGAAGGACACAATATCAGAGTGGTAAGTCACCGAGTGACCTCCCTATTTGACGATCGCTCATGGAAAACCGAGATCTCGCAATGGATAGTGATCTTTAATTGTTACTTGGGTGCAAGAATGGGATACGGTAACCAAAGGAAATTCTACAATGTCTTGTGTAACCAGGAGAGATGATGGCGTATTGTGTAATGATGAGTCATGAATCAGACTGATGGATAGAGCCAAGGCTTGAGAGGGTGGGAGTCTTGAGAGAGACTGTGAGACTTTGGCACATTCCAAGAGGAGAGGGATTATTATGGGAGGTGTCATATTAGTGAGTTTATCAGCTGAACATGAAGTTGCTGAACACAGAGAGACATTGGCGGTATTGATAACATGGTGTGTGGAGATGGTAGTGGTCTGTGGTTGTGGTGAAGGGAAAGATGATGAAGTAAGCATGATAGTGTTTCAACCTAGTTGTATCGTGTATTGATGAGTCTTGGTGATAAACTATTTTGTCGGCCTTTGTTGGTATGAGATAGAGAAGTAGGTCAGCACAATCTAATGGTGATACGTCGTAGATCAATGTGTCACGAAAAGGGCCAATGGATAAAGTGATGGTGCAACATCTAGCAACAGTAATGTGAGGACCGTCCTTCTATAACCATCCAAGCTGATATCGATCGGGGGTTTTGGGGAGTTTCATTTGTTGGATGAAATATTGTGATATCAGATTCCTTTGAATGTCGTTGTCCATAATGAGAGTGGCGAGATCATTTTTAATTTGACAGTTGTGAGTGAATAGGGGAACGTTATGGTGATTTGGTTCTGGTGTAGTCATGAGAATGAGGGATGGGTTGAATTCGGTGGGGTTGGTAAGAGAGATGATTTATGGTTTCCCGGGAAACTCAGTGGGTGTGGCATATGAAAACAAGGTCTGATGGGGGTGGCTATTTTTAATGGCTTGATAGTCGACAGAGTTATGGGAGTTGGTTTTGTGAAAATTACACCAAATTGTATTTTTGGTCCCCGATGAGGAAGAATAATAAGGCTGAGAATGAGAAGGAGGTGGGTTATTGGTCTAGGTTCTATTTGGTAGATATTGAATGTTAGGAGCCACTTTTCTTTCTACAACCAAGGCCCATAAGAAATCCTTTTCCAGAGAAGCATTGTCAAAAATATCTACCTCACGTGAGAGGTAATAATAAATCATAATTGAACTTAATTATTAATACATCCTGCACCGACTGATTTACAATTTGTCAAAGTTGTAACCACATTGTGAGAAAGCTGTGAAGGTAGCCTAGAGGGTAGAATCATTCTCTCAAATCCTGACAGAATGTATCCCATGAAATAATGTGGCCATTTTTCGAGGACTATGGACTACCGAGAAAAAAGATCAATTCTGTGTTATCCAAGTGTGTGTCCCACCAAGTTTGGGAAATTCATTCGAGTTGAAGGTTACATCCGTAATTTCGTAGCCTCCTCCATCTCATGTGAGGTTTTGAAATACGTGGAGAGACTATGGATCCAGGAATACACAACTTCTCCATTGATTTGACCAACAAACTTGGGTAATTGAAAATGAGTGTCCAGATGTGATTGCTGGAGGTCTTCGTTGTTGAAGACAAATCAATTCTTGAAGAGCAAATTCCAAATATGCATCGTTCTCAGGGAAAACTGAGAGGTGATCTCGGGTAATGGATAGTGATCTTTAATTGTTACTTGGGTGCAAGAATGGGATACGGTAACCAAAGGAAATTCTACAATGTCTTGTGTAACCAGGAGAGATGATGGCGTATTGTGTAATGATGAGTCATGAATCAGACTGATGGATAGAGCCAAGGCTTGAGAGGGTGGGAGTCTTGAGAGAGACTGTGAGACTTTGGCACATTCCAAGAGGAGAGGGATTATTATGGGAGGTGTTATATTAGTGAGGTTCTCGGGCTGAAAATGGCGTGTCAAACACAGAGAGACATTGGCAGTATTGATAACATGGTGTGTGGCGATGGTAGTGGTTCGTGTTTGTGGTGAAGGGAAATATGATGAAGTAAGTACATAGGTGCGCCCAACCTAGTTAAGGTCATATCGATGAGTCTTGGTGTGATAAACTACTTGTCAGTCTTGTTGGTAAGGAAGATAGAGAAGTAGGTCAACACAATCTAATGGTGAAACATCGCATATCACCACGAAAGAGAACAATGGCGAAGTTAACGATGCAAAATCTAGAAATAATAATGTGAGGACCATTATTCTGGACCCAACCAATTTGATATGGATCGAGGTGTGGGGTGATGGGGAGTTTCAGATGTTGGACTAATTCTTGTGATATCAGATTCCTTTGACTGGGTTGCTATCCATAATGAGAGTGGTGAGTTCATATTTAATTTGGAAATTATGAGTGAAGAGGGGAATGTTATGTAGATTCTTGGTTCGGGCGTAGTCATGAGAGTGAGGGATGGGTCAACTTCAGTGGATTTTGTGAGAGAGATGATTTATGGTTTCTTGGGAAACTCAGTAGGTGTGGCCTCTACAAACAAGGTTTGATGGGGGTCGCTATTTTTAATACCTTCGGATAGTCGTACCGAAGTTATGGTAGTTGGTTTTGTGAAAATTACACCAAATTGTATTTTTGGTCCCCGATGAGGAAGAAGAATAAGGTTGAGAATGAGAAGAGGATGGTTATTGGTCGAGTATCTATTTGGTGGATATAGAATCGGAGGAGCCACTTTTATTTCTACAACCAAGGCCTATGAAATCCTTTTGTCTAGAGAAGTGTTGTAAGATCCATTCTCCATTTCTGCGAGGTAATAATAAAACCGAATTGAATCCTAATTATTAATACATCCCTAATCGATCGATGCATAATTTGTCAAAGAAATCACATCAGAGAAAGTTGTGAAGGTAGCCTCGAGGGTAGAATCATTCTCTCAAATCCTGACAGAATGTATCCCATGAAATAATGTGGCCATTTGTCGAGGACTATGGAGTACCGATAAAAACGATCAATTCTGTGTTATCCAAGTGTGTGTCCCACCAAGTTTGGGCAATTCCTTTGAGTTGAAGGTTGGCTATATGTAATTTCGTAGCCTCCTCCATATCATGTGAGGTTTTGAAATACGCGGAGAGAATTATGGATCCAGGAATCCACAATCTAGTGATTCATCTGACCGTCGAAATTGGGTAATTGAAAATGAGTGTCCAGATGTGATTGCTGGAGGTCTTTGTTGTTGAAGAAAAATCAATTTGAAGAGAAATAAATATGCCAATGGGCTTGATGTGTCTGCATTAGAGTCCTCACTTGAGGCTTCGAGTCGAGCCGACATTGTTGGTAATCCGAAGGAGACCTTGAGGAGGGTGTGACAGAAAACTTGAGAAGGTTGAAAGGAACGTTCTGAGAAGAGGCATGCGAATTGAGCTAAGTGTGAGGGGTGAATTCTCAACAACTAGGGAAACGTGCTATATGGAGTGCGCATGAAAGGAAGATTGAAATGTGAATTAGCAAGGGAGATGGGCATATCTCCTGGTCAATGCATGTTCTAGTGTCTCTGGTTGAGTGAGGGTGTCTGCTACAAAGTGGTGATTCGTCCAGAAAGAATGAATGAACTAAAAAAAAATGATAGAGATGGGTCTACGATTAGTAAACTAAGTGAAATGGAAGAATAGTGCCATACATAAAGAGGGGCGTCTTTCTCTGAGAGAGATTTACCTATTATTCAATGTATGTCCATCCCAAGATAAGTGAAGACACACCTGCCCACGCAGACTAGAGAACCAAAGAATGTGCACATGATCCTATAGAGAGGTGTGCGTACATACCGTAGATCCCCAAAAAAAAATTGTTTGGCTTGGTGGATGAAGTTCTGGTCCTAAGGACAAAACACACTCTAATAGCAATTGATCTGAGAGTGAATATCTGAGATTAAACACGTGCTCAACAATGTGAGTCTTTTTTAGATGAAGGGCGCAGTCATTCCTGAGAGAGAGTATAGAGGAACACCAGCCTCTGCGCACTCACCCAACAATTACACAACTTAGTGAATATGCTCAAAAAACTTGTCTCATCGAAAACTAAACAAAATCAATTACACAAAAGAAGAATAGATACACAACAAGATTCAAAAAATTCCTTTGATCATATTAGATATTTTATGCAATGAGATTTGGCTAGAACCTTCCCACGATTTATTTTTTACCCATTTGACTCCACTATTAAATAAAAATTAGCATCACATTACATTTAGCAGGAGGATACTTTATTACACAGAGGACTCAATCAACACCACATAAACCAACATAGAATTACCTTAGCTCTTCCTCCGTCTTGCTGCATGACTTAACTTGCTATGTGTTTAAGGAAGGTTGGCATCCTTCCTTCTCATTCATACTCACTTAAAATTTCCAACCAACAGCTCTCTTTGTCACTTGTTCAGGTCACTCTGAGTAAAATGTGTTGCAATCCATTATCATCAGTTTTCAACTCGAATTTCCATCCAATAAGGTAATGTCTCCAATCTCATTGGATTCACAACAATACCTTTCTCCAAAGATAATGCGTGTCCCAAATAAGGAATCTTCATCTAATAAAAGAACATTTCATTACAACTTCTTCTATAACTTGTTCTTTTATGCATCAGAAAACTAGTCTCATTAGCGTTCTGCCATGCTCCTATTTCGGGTCTGATATCAAATTATTAATATATTGTTCAATAAACACCATAATGAATCCTTGTCCATGTAATTACTCGAGTAACACCCCATTCATTAAACTCATGAATACACCCTAGAATTTGTCAAACCAAATGGTAATATAACAAATTAGTAATGTCCAAATCTTCTATTAAACGCTATTTTAGGGAATGTCTTCCTCCTTGATTCACAACTCGTGATACTCCAATATCAAATAAATATCTAAAAACAATGTTTCTCCCTTCACTTGATCAAATAGATCATCAATCCTCAGTAATGGATATTGATTCTGTGTTGTGGCTTTGTTTAATTGACTATACTCAATTAAAAGCCTCCACTATTTATCCTTCTTTCTTATAAAAATTAATGGTGCAACCTATGGTGATACACTGGGATACAAGTCCCAAATCTAATAACTCTTTCAATTACATCTTTAACTCTTTCAATTTAGATGTCGACATCTCACATGGTGTTCTAGCATTTGGTTTTGTTCTAGGTTTTAGATCTATAATAAATTCCACCTCTTTCGGGCGATAAACCCGATAGTTCCTCAGGAAAAAAATCAGCAAAATACAATACTATTGGAAAGTCTTCCGTTCTTTACACATCACCCTTTTCATTAATATATAATATGGCATACATCTTACATCCCTTGGAGTTACTTTTCTTCAATTGTAGGAAGTAATAAATTTTAGTGATAATTCTTCGCTTCTTCCTATAATTACTCTATTTTGTCCAAAAACATCAATTAAGATTAATCTTTTCATCTTATAGTTAAGTATCGTGGTCATGTGATTCTAACCAATACATTCCAATCACAATCTCATAGGATCACAAGGTTTTGACAAAAAGTTTTACACTTTCAATGAATTCACCCAAAATTAATTCAGGCCAATCTCTAACCTTTCCTCCAAATTTTTTCTTGGCTCTAGATGCCAATTCTACATATATATATAAACTCATCTTGTTCAACTTCCTTCACCTTAATTATTTTGAGAGAAACACTAGAAATGAAACCCTCCGAGTGGTGCCTCATGTATGTATCAGAATACTAGATTGTTGATTTGCTATCATACCTGATGTATCGAGCATGTTGGATCGATGCTCAACCTAGTGGTTATTCATTGTTGCATGAATCCTATAGGCCTTGTCAAATCTCCAATGTCATTTTGTGCTATTGATCCATAATTCTATCTCCTTTTCGATATGTGAAAATATCTCTGATAGTTTATAAGTTCTCAAAAAGTCTAACATCCATTTTTAGGGTCAGCTATCCTAGATCTAGAGGAAGTATATGTTGGTTAGGGTGATGACACCCTGATCTGTTCTTTGGAAGAGATCTGTATTTCTCTTGTTCTTGAGGAAGATGTGGTTGATGCTACAATGGTGCTATATACAAAGTCTTTGATTGGTGTTATCCAGGTGTGAGAAAGATAAAGACCTATGGGTATCATATTGCCTTAAGTCTATCTAATGTGGCACCACATCATTCCTCTAATGAAGCGATGTCCTATCTTCCTAGAAGGAGTCCTACCTTGACCCCCATAATTGTTCAACTCTCTTTCTTCTCTGATAACTATTTTGATTCCATCGCAAAGTGTGAGGCATCAATATCCTCACCTTAGCATGAATATTGTAGTTGAGACAAAAATTGTCCAACTCAATACATTAGAGAAAGGATCTATTATTAGCTAGAATAACCATGCTCGATATTTTGTGGAATCGACTTGAATTTAACTTAAGAGATACTTCAACGTAGGGGTTTACAAGCATGAGACACAATAATTTAATTAATTATACTAAATTAAGATTCAATTAACTTCAAAATAGTGACCAACAACGAAATGAAGGTTATTCATTAGACTCTCTAAAGGAAAATTCTATAGAAGGACATGAAGAAAAAAACACCAAAATAAATACGATGATCAAACAACAAAGTTCAAGAATTTCAAAAAATAAAAAAAAAAAAAAAAAAAAAAAAAAAAAAAAATATTTTTAATTATTACTCATTTATTGATCTAGTGCTTATCTTATTAAACGATTACTTTGCCACAAGTCATCCTTTATTCATTAAGAGAACCAATTATTTTATACCACGTCGTCCAGTTCTACCATAGTTAACTAATAATGATTATGATGGAATTCTTTAGAACTGGTGGATGAAAGACCAACCTTCTCTTTTTATGCTGGATGAAATAAGTCAACTCAATGTATCCATCAGAAAGATTTGTTTTTAGTTCCACAGATCCAGTCGAAAACCACATCCCATACATCTATCTAACAAGATGTTGGGAATATATTGAACAACAACCACTGGATTCTTTGTGGTCGAAGTTGGCTGAATTGAGAAACATTTTATGGAGTCCTAAGATCATCCTTATCCCAACTCCCATTCTAACATCGATAGTAGGAAGAAGTAAGGCTCCATTTTTCTTTCGCTAAATTTCAATTCCTATCTAGATCACCCATCCAAACTAACTTTTTTGTTTTGTCTCTACAAGTTAGTTGAGTTTATGCTAATCTCTATGCTCATGCAATAATTCTCAAATATAACCAACTATTTTTATATTGGCTTCCTCAAAGAATAGTTCCTAAAAAGGATTCTCGAAACTAGATAATGGATTCTCCTAAAAATTGACATGACTACAATAATCTAACTCACTGTAGTTGTGGTTAATGAGTCGCTTCCCTGCTATTGAGCCCTGATTATCTTCCCCGATTCAAAGGTTTGTTTTAGCCATGCTTGGACCCCATTACCTAATGGGGGGTCTGGGGGGATTTACCCACCACAATTTTCACCCATTGGTAGTTTGGAAGAAAATTTATTTGAATCTTTTACCTTCTATAT
>SNQJ01S0288364.1:0-10869 GCA_010110895.2 Picea sitchensis | reverse complement strand
TTAGTGCAATTATTTGAGATAATTTGAGGGATGATAGGAACATAGTGCATTTGTACGCCATTTGTATGCTTATGTGTATTTGAAATGATTTGAGGGATTATAAGCACATCAATGGATTTGTATGCCTACATGGATAACAAAACGGTGCAAGGATTTTGGATAATCCAAGAGCTTACAAGCACAACATTGCATATGTATGCATGTGTGTATTTGATATGGGCCTTCATCTCTCTCCTCTAAGTGCTAAGATGATTTGAGGGATTATATGATGTCGATATGGGTATTTGAGATGATTGGGATTATACGGACATTAATACATTTGTAAGCCATTTGTGTCTATGTGGGTATTTGAGATGATCTAAGAGGATTATAAGCATCTTGGTGGATTTGTATGCCTACGAGAATTTTAGATGATTTGAGGACTCATTGGATTGTGAGTGGGTGTTGTTCCTAAGGGATTATAGGAACATATGTGCACTTAGATCTATCATTTGTCATGTTAGTAGAACATTGAAATATGTGTTATGTCTTGGTGCCAGTTCAGAATACAAATAGTTGGAACACTTATCTTGTGGTGTCTTGGAATATGTTTTACGAATATATAGTCTCCTTCCCTCCTATCCCAAATCGGTTGTGAGGGTTGGTCATTCACAACATATAAGCCCCAGTATACCATAATCCTTATTCCAATGAGGGTGTCCACAGAGGTAGTAGACCCTTGTAACCAACATAATATCAATCATAATACTTTGACTTATGTTATTCCAATTAAATCATTTTAACCTAATGATAAGCATAAAATTTGTATGCATGTAGGTATTTCAAATGATCCAAGGGATTACATGCCTATAAGCATTTGAGATGATCCGAGGATCATTTTTTTCTATATTGTGAGTGGGTGTTGTGTTTGGGGGATTATAGCCTCATTGATGCATCTATATCATTGTGAGTATTTGAGATGACAAGCATGTTGATGCATTTATATGCTTGCAAGTATTTGAGATGGTATGAGGGATTGCAGGGATGTCAATGCATTTTCATGTATGTGGGTATTTGAGATGATTTAAGGATTATTTTATCATTTGGTTGTAAGTAGGTGTTGTGTAATGGCTAAATGCCTCCATAATGAGATAATAATCTACTTGATTTAATGTGTAATGTGTATGAGCTACTTGTTTAGAACATTGACAATAAGGGTTGTTATATATTCCCTTTGGAAAATCCTCTTAATATTACACACATTTAGGGTTAACCTCATTTACTCATCGCATTAGATTGGTATTAGAGATTTTATATGTTTTTTGTATGTTGTGGGTCTAGGGAATTTGAAGAATTGAAAGAGGAGGAGAAACATGTCAATAGTAGAATGTTGTTGTGAAGAGAAACATGAATAAGGAGTTCGCTTGTTGATGTCAAGACTTAAATTATAGGAAGCAGTATTTGTATGCTCCGAGGAGCATTGGGTTGCAATAAGGTGCATTGTGAATACCCATGGGTACTAAATTGGATAGATAAATCCATATTGAGAATAATAATTGCAGGTAGAAGAATTTAAGGAGAATGATTTATAGTTGGGATGTTGTTGGGAGTAAGAGTAAGTACCTATCATTGAGAGAATCATTATATAACAAACTTATCTTAGTACTCTTCCATACTCTCATCAACTACAATCAAGGAAACAATCATTGATTCCACAAATGGTTTTGTAATTGCCTCCTTAAGTGTGACACCTTGTTTCCCCTAGTTTGTAAATATAACTATAAATGGCCAAAAGACATGGAAAACTTTATATGTGTGAATATTGATTCGATGGACCTTTGTTTGAAAGGTAAACAAATGTGAACCTAATTATTTACTAATAAAATCGACAAGTGTTTCATGACTAATGGAAGGGGGGTGTACTTAAAAAGACCACGAATGTTATACAAAGAAAGAGTGAAGGGGACCAGGAATGGTTGCGTTAACCTTCAACAAACCAGTGCTTATTGGATTTAATTGCTCGGGACCAGAACCACCCTCCGACCAAGAAATGAATTATAGTCAGGCTAGTGGGTGGGAAAACCTCCTCAAGAGCTAATGAGGGATGGGGTGTGTAAGCACTCATTCATAAGGCTTCCAGACTTGACCGCTAGCTGGGAATTCAGGCCACATGCAACCCTGTTGAAAGAGGTGAGGAGGGAAGGTGTGGTGGGGAGAGGGAAAAATAACGCACCTGCGAAGAGTGGAGATACGGGAAATGAATATCGTGGATTCAAGGAAGAATGGAAAACTAAGCATTTTGGACACAGGAAATGGCAGAGAAGGTTATGATACAAGCTGGTAAATGAGGCTATTCCTCCTTGCTTGGTATCGTGTAAACCATTGACAGAATCCTGCGGGAAGATAAGAGTAACCTATGTCCCTATTGTGGTTGAGCAAGACGAAAAGGTTGTGCTGCAGAGCATCATGGTCTAGCTCAAGGGTGGCTAGTAGTAAATCCCTTTGGAGTGGTTGAGCCTATGGTTGGGTGGAAATGGGCACCCCTTCCAGTAGTGGCTTCACATTGTCTGATTCTGATAAGTCTTTTCTCGTCTTTAATTGTTGAGTTAGAATGATGAATGATTTCTTGGTTTTTACACACACACACACACACACACACACACATATATATATATATATATATATATATATATGCATGTATGAACATCTCTATGTGAAATGGCTATGTTATTGGTATGCTTCCATCTCCTTGGGAACTCACACCTCCCACTGATAAATTGTATGCCCAACTTCACTCTGGAGGGCTTCCCGGGCATAAGTCGTAAAATGGTCAAGATAGGAAAGATCGTGTAGATTTGAAACCATCCATCTGAGGAGAATACTTTCCCCTGACCCCCTTTCCGTGTGAATTTCCAGACCCAAGTCCCTAACCCATTCGAGGTGAGAACTCATGAAAATAGTGATACGAAAATACCGAAAAGGGAAAGGTTTTCCTTTTCTAAAGGACAGACGGACGAGGTTGTCATGGTTGTTGGCTATGGGAAAGAGCACGGGAGTTAACCCCTCTAGCCCCTCGGATCCACAAGTTCGGAGTTCACGTATCGAGAGGACTATGGGTTGCTACGACCAAAACCTACAAAACCCGAAGTCGTGAAGTAACGTGGGTCGTTGATCTATGGATCCTTAGCGACCCACCTCAACCATTGGATCTGCAACTTCGGGGTTCGTGCATAGGGAGAGAACAGATCTCGTTCATCGGATCTATGCACGGAGGACCATAGCCATGAGATCTAAAGGAAAGTGCATGAGGTCTAACCCTTTGAAAGTGCATAGGGGAGTGGAATTTTGCGAAGTCCCAAAGTTCCAAAGTTAATCAGAATCGTCCATCGTCCGAAGACAAATGGCAGTATATCCGAGAGTTCGAGGATTCGGACCTCAGAAGATTTTCAAGGAGTTGGGAGCCACAACAATCCTAGTCGTCCATCGAGACAGGACACGTGGTGAGAGATCAGCATTTTGTTGACTCGCAAATCGGGAAGATCAAAGGCAGAGTTGTGAGAACTCGCGAGGTTCGAACTCACGAGTTGATCTAAACCATCAGATCGTGAGAGGAGTCGTGGTCGTCGAACTGATGCAAGAAGATTTTTGGGAATCAGAGGAAGGGAGATGGACTAATTTCCATCTTCGCTATACATGAAGTCCCAAAGTGCTCGGAAGCTTGGCCCCAGGTCATAGCCAGGGGTCATATTGATGAGGGTTAAGGGAGGATCTAGCACGTGCTAGGCTCTAGTTCAGAAGTTTCGAAGTTCGGGAGTCGGGGGAGCCAAGGTTGGCTCACATGCAAATGTCTAACATGCGAAGTCACGAAGCAAAAGATGAAATCCTCGCTAGCCCGTGAGTTAGACGAGATTTATACCAGATGGTGGAAATATTGATGATTGGATCTCACTCCCTGGAGTAGAACCTAGGGATTGTACAACTGAGATGAATCCACGTAGATGACGCACAATTCTCAGTTAGAGCATACCAAAGGATTTGGGAGGTCACGAGATATAAATAAAGGGTCGAGTTAGCGTCTGACCGTATTCGCTAGAATACTACAGGTAAGTTTAAGCAGGAGGCTCATTTCGGAGAGATGATTCAAGATCAGATAGTTGAAGGAGAACAAAACCAAAAATTTAGAGGCTTTACACTATAGAAACGCCTTTAGAAGGGTGGGTGTGTTACAAATTGGTATCAGAGCCAGATTACAGCACTTGGCCTATTTGGGCTCATGGATGAGTTGCGTAAATACCACATTAAGGGGTTTAAAGGGAGAAATCCTACCTTACTCCATTCCTAAAAATTCTAGTTAAGCCCTTATTATAGAAAATAATGACAACTTATTTTTGTGTGTGTGTGAATTTAAGAAATGTGAATTATGTGTTGGTTATGAACTAATATAGTGTTAGATAACAACAAGTGTTTTGTATTCATTATGGTGGTCGATCAACCATGGGAAACTGCAATCATATAGAATGGTGACACACCACGACGTCGGGGATGGCTCCCACAATAGAGACGAAGAGTCTGATGAGAGGAGGGTGGTAGAGACCCCTCTGGATCTAGCTGAGACTGCGAGGAGTCTCATGGACAAATTATAGAGCTGGAAGGCCGGCAACGAGAGATTGATAAAAGAGCAAGAGAAGAAAACACAAATCAATGCAGTCTTGTTGCAGAGTTTATCTGACATACAAAGACAACTGCAACATGGACCTAACACCATTCATGTGGACCGATGACAAAAAAAGAGGAGTCGAATTCCACCTGAGATACAAAATCATGGCCCTTTAAGTGGCCGCATTGGGAGGAGTACCTCGAGAAAGGTCCAACCTGGATACAGGGGACAAGCATCGGACGAATCCTCTAGAAAGGAAACTGGAGACTCAGATGGATCTTCTAGTAGTAGAATCAATTCACATTCTCAAAGAAAATGGAAGAAACGAAAGGATTCCAAAAGTCATAATCTTGAAGAATTCAGGATGGCCAAACCACCCTCTTTCGACTGTAAGATTAAGAAAGGAGAGGAGGCGGAAGCTTGGCTTCTTGGACTAAAGAAGTATTTCAGAGTCCATGACTCCTCTGAAAACTTGAAGGCCCTAGTAGCCACTTTCAATCTGAATGTAAAGGCTTCCATTTGGTGGGAAGACCTTATGAATGTAAAAGGGATTCATGAAGAGGACCTATCTTGGGAACGGTTTGAGATATACTTCAGGAAGAAGTATCTATCGGAAAAATATTTCAACAAGATGGCTAAAGAGTTCTATGAAATCAATCTAGTACAACTCACCATAGAGGAATATGTCATCATATTCCTTGAGTTGTTGAGGTATGTACCCTACATAAAAGAAAAAAAGGAAAAGGTGCAACGATTTATCAGTGGGCTACCTAAGGACTATCATAACATAATTGAGTTTGATGAGCCAAAGACCCTAGAAGACACTATTCGAAAGGAAATATATTATTATGAACAACTTGAGCTTCAAACAGAACCTCACAAAGGCTAGAAGCAGAACAATAGTTCGGGGTTCCAGAAAAAGGGGTTTAAACCCCTAAGATTTAAAAACTATAAGAAGGATTCAAAGGTGAACTTTCCTACCCAAAGTGCACTCTAGTAGAATTTCCCCTCCCAGAGTGGAAATAAACCTTTTGGATCAACCCTAGGAAAGAATGATAACCCAAAGAAAGAACCCTTGAAATGTTGGGGTTGTGGAGAATAACATCTATTGAGGGACTGTCCGCACAGACAACAAAATAGTAGGAGAATTTACAACATCCAAGAAGCTACCACCGTCAATGACATGGCCAGGAGTATGCCACAAATTTATGCAGCCGTGGATAGTAAACAAGTTGACCACCAAGCTTCAGTGGTGGAGATGGAAGGTATGATCGCCAACCATCTAGTATCTATTTTAATTGAACCTAGTTAAAATTTGAGTTATGTGGCCCCTCAGGCTGTTGATAAGTGTAAATTATAGCCACATAAACATGCTAAGCCATGGTTGGTATAGTTAGCCACTGGCACCAAAAGAAAAATAGCGGAGGTCATACCATCATACCAATTCACTGTGGATGGATTTCCCACCCAAGCTAACCTTAACATACTTTTCCTAGGATCGTATGACCTGCTGATTGGTAGGGACTAGCTAGTTGCATATAAAACTAAGATGGACTATTACCACAAAACCTTAGAATGTGTAAATGAAGAAGGGAGAAAGATAACCCTCCAATGGATTTAGAATCTTGTCTCAGTGAGACGAGTATCAACCCTTCAAATGAAAAATTATTGCAGAAAGGGATGTCCTCTATATGCAATCCAGGTGTTGGAATCTGTTGAGGATGATAGACCAAGACTAGAATACCACCCCATACTAAGAGAGTATAGAGATGTGTTTCCAGAAGAGCTATCAGGTCTACCTCCAAGAAGGGACATTGACTTCTCAATAGAACTTTCACCTAGAGCAGTACCAGTATCTAGGACCCCCTATAGGATGAGTACACCCGAGCTAGTTGAACTCAAACAATAGCTAAAGGAAATGATGGAAAAAGGCTACATCCAGCCTAGCGTGTCTCCATGGGGAGCACCAGTCCTGTTTGTGAAGAATAAAGATGGTACATTCTAACTATGCATATATTATAGACAACTCAATAAGGTAACCATAAAGAAAAAATACCCCTTACCCATAATCGATGACTTGTTTGATCAATTGGGGGGTGCTTCCATTTTCTCAAAGATTTACTTGAGATATGGATACCATTAAGTCTGAATCAAAGATGAAGACATCCACAAAACTGCCTTCGGGACAAGATATGGTCATTACGAATTTGTGGTAGTGCCATTTGCATTAACCAATGCCCCTGCAACCTTTATGTCCTTGATGAACAATGTACTCAGCAAATTCCTAGACAGGTTTGTATTGGTTTTTATTGGCAATATCTTAATCTACTCCAAGAATAGAAAGGAACATGAGGAACATCTTAGACTTGTACTTCAAGTGCTAAGAGAGCATCAGCTCTACGCCAAATTTAGCAAGTGTGACTTTTTCCAGAAGCAAATACATTACATGGGCCATGTCATATATGAAGAAGGGGTAGAAGTAGACCCTAACAAGATCAAATCCATCATGGAATGGCCTACCCTGAAGGATGTTGTGGATATCATATCCTTTATGGGTTTAGCAGGATACTATAGGAGGTTTATAAAATGGTTTTCCAAGATTGGTTGTCCAATCACTACCCTCTAGAGGAAGGGGGTTAAATTCATTTGGAAATGTGAAGAAAGGTTTCAGTCGATAAAACACCTTCTGACCCATGCACCCGTGTAGAAGATCACTGATCTTGATAATGACTTCCTCATTTGCACAGATGCCTGCAAGGAATGACTCGAAGGATTCCTTATGCAAGAATGAAGTGTAGTTTTCTATGAATCTCAAAAATTGAATGAGCATAAGTCAACTATGTGACCCATGATCTAGACTTGGCCTCCATAGTGCATGCTTTGAAAATGTGGAGGCATTACCTCCTGGGTAGGAAATTTTTACTTATGACAGACCACTGTGGATTGTGGCACCTGTTTGACCAACCAAAACTCAATGCTAGATAAGATAGGTGGATGGCCCTCCTTAGAGAGTTTGATTTTGAAATCAAACATATCAAAGGAAAGGAAAATAAGGTGGTTGATGCCCTTAGCAGAAGTATGAAAACAATTCACCTGGCAGTGATGAGCACCTGTGAGACGAATGTTAGGGAAAGAGTCAAGAATGCACAAGAAACATACATATTCTTTGAGACCGTGACCTCATACCTGGAGAAAGAACCCGCATGGCTAATGTATGAAGGCTACCAGATGCTAGATGGAGGTCTATTGACTTACCGAAATAGGCTATATATTCCAAGTTGTGACAACTTGAAGAGGTTCATAATGGACAAATTTCACAAGAGACCATACACCGGACATCTCGGCTATCAGAAGATGGTCACAACCACCATGAAATAATTCTACTGGCTTTGATTGAAGAAAGACATAGTTGAGTATTTAGCTAAATGTCTAGAATGCCAACAAGTTAA
This sequence comes from Picea sitchensis, assembly GCA_010110895.2. Lineage (NCBI taxonomy): Eukaryota > Viridiplantae > Streptophyta > Pinopsida > Pinales > Pinaceae > Picea > Picea sitchensis. The sequence goes on along the minus strand of SNQJ01S0288364.1, from coordinate 2,784 downwards.
AGAAAAACACCGACACCCAGCAAGATTATTACAACCTCTACCAATCCCAGAATGGAAATGGGAGACCATCTCCGTGGATTTCATCACCGGCTTACCAACATCGGCTAGGAAGAATGACACCATCATGGTAGTGGTGGATAAATTGAGCAAGTCCGCTCATTTTGTTCCTATCAAATCGAATTGCAAGGCAATAGATATTTCCAATATATTCCTGAAGGAGATTTCAGACTACATGGCATGCCTAAGGAGATCGTGTCTGACAGAGACACAAAATTTACTTCAAACTTTTGGAAATCCTTGATGGCTGGTCTGGAGACCAAATTAGTGTTTAGCACATCCTATCATCCTCAAACTGATGGACAGACGGAAAGAGTGAACCAAATATTATAAGACATGATAAGGGTGCATGTAATGCATCAACCTAAAAAGTGGGAAGACTACCTGCCACTGGTGGAATTTGCCTACAACAACGGCTACCAAGAATCTTTAAAGATGAGCTCTTTTGAGGTCCTCTATGGTAGGTCATGCAACACTCCAGTGAGTTGGAGTAATCCCATGAATAGAATTATGATTGGACTCGACATGTTTAAAGAAATGGAACAACAAGTGATTCAGATAAAGAAAAATCTGAAAATCGCCTTGAATAGACAGAAGAGTTATACCGACAGAAAGAGAACCCCCAGAGAATTCAAGACAGGAGACCACATCTATCTCAGAGTTAGGCCGAGGAAGAGTTCCCTAAGAATGTGAGCTTGTGCCAAGTTGGCACCTCGGTATTATGGAAATTTTGATGTTCTAGATAGAGTGGGACATGTAGCCTATAGGCTATCACTTCCTCCCATAGTAAAAGAACATAATGTTTTCCATGTTTCATTGTTGAAGAAATATGTACATGATTCTAATCATATAATTGATTGGTCTATGATCCAGGTGGAACCGTAGGGATAATTCCTACCAAAACCTTAATGCATACTAGAAAGGAAGGAAACCCCACTCAGGAACCGAACCATTGCACGGGTCAAGGTGCAATGGAGACACTTTGGCCCAGATGAGACCACATGGGAAATGGAGGATTCCATGAGACAGGAATACCCATTTTTGTTCACTTATGTACATATATGACATCTTAAAAGATAGAACATTGAGGACAATGTTCCTTTAAGTGGGGGGGGAATTTTGACACCATGTTTCCCCCAGTTTGTAAATATAACTATAAATGACCAAAAGACTATGGAAAACTTTATATGTGTGAATATTGATTCGATGGACCTTTGTTTGAAAGGTAAAAAAATGTGAACCTAATTATTTACTAAGAAAATGGACAAGTGTTGCATGACTAATGGAATGGGGGTGTACTTAGAAAGACCATGAATGTTATACAAAGAAAGGGTGAAGTGGACTAGGAATGGTTGGGTTAACCTTCACCAAACCAGTGCTTACTGGATATAATTGCTCAGGACCAGAACCATCCTCTGACCCATAAATGAATTATAGTCAGGGTGGTGGGTGGGAAGACCTCCTCAAGAGTTAATGAGGGATGGGGTGTGTAATCAATCATCTGTAAGGCTTCCAAACTTGACCACTAATTGGGAATTCATCCCACACACAACCCTATTAAAAGAGGCGAGGAGGGAAGGTGCGGTGGGGAGAGGGAAAAAGAATGTGCCTGCGAAGAGTGGAGAGACGGGAAATGAATGTTGGAGATTCAAGGAAGAATGGAAAACTAAACATTTTGGACACAGGAAATGGCAGAGAAGGTTATGATACAAGATGATAAACGAGGCTAGTCCTCCTTGATTGGTATCATGTAAACCATCGCCAGGATCCTGCGGGAAGAGGAGAGTAACCTCTGTCCCTATTGTGGCTGAGCGAGAAGAAAAGGTTGTGTTGCACAACATCATGGTATAGCTTGGGGGTGGCTAGTGATAAATCCGTTTGGAGTGGTTGAGCCTACAGTTGGGTGGAAATGGGTACCCCTTCCAGTAGTCGCTTCAAATTATCTGATTCTGATAAGTCTTTTCTCGAATTTAATTGTTGAGTTAGAATGATGAATGATTTCTTGGTTTTTACACACACACATATAAATAAATATAGATATAGATATATATATGCATGTATGAACATATCTATGTGAAATGACTATGTTATGTGTATGATTCCATCTTCTTGGGAACTCACACTTCCCACTGATAAATTGTATGCCCAACTTCACTCCGAAGGTCTTCCCGGATGTAAGTCGTAAAATGGTTGAGATAGGAAAGATAGTGTAGATTTGAAACCATTTATCTGAAGAGAATACTTTCCTTTGACCCCCTTACCCCCTTGCCATGTGAATTTCTAGACCCAAGTCCCTAACCCAATTCGCGTGAGAACTCAGGAAAATAGTGATATGAAAATACTGAAAGGGAAAGGCTTTCCTTGTCTGAAGGACGGACGAACGAGATCTGTCCGGAAGGAGCCAAGGGATGTCATGGTTGTTGGCTATACAAAAGAGCACAGGAGTTAACCCCTCTAGCCCCTTGGATCCACAAGTTTGGAGTTCGCGTATCGAGAGGACTATGGGTTGGTGTGACCAAAGCCTCTGAAACCCGAAGTCGCAAAGTAATGTGGGTCATTGATCTATGGATCCTTCAGGACCCACCTCTATCGTTGGATCTGCAAGTTCAGGGTGTTGGATTACTGAGAGGGGGGGTGAATCAGTAATAACGTAATTATAATCATTTTTCTTCAAATGTTATATCAATGTAGAATTATTATCCAATAATGAGCAATAATAAATAAACA
>SNQJ01S0288363.1:0-10870 GCA_010110895.2 Picea sitchensis | reverse complement strand
TCATAAAAAATCTCAAGGTAAGACTGAAAATCATCAGGAGAATAAGGTACTAGGTCATCCTTGTTTTTTTGAAAAGTACGGGAAAAAATCTCATCTCCTTGTTGCCATTGGTTGGAAGTAATCTGTTGTGACAATTGCAAGGGCAACAACTGGAAATGACTCTCAGTGTCATAGATGGGATCCAGGTCATAACCAATTATATACCACCTATGTCTCCCAACATGTATGAACTCATCAATGTTATCAATAGTGTCATTATCTGTGTCATAACATGCAGGGTTTGAAACATTTGAAAATTCATCCTCCTCCTCCTCTTCATCACAAGGTAAAGCATCATCAAAAACTAGGAGAGGAGGGTAACTTACTGTTTCTTGTTGTGCAGGAACTTCGAGGACTTTGGTGTTTTCAGCATGCATTATGGTCGCATCCTCAGGGATTACTCCTTCTTCAATTGGATGGCCTAATTCTTTGATTGCACAGCAAGGGCCATCAATTTCGTTCAAAGTTTTCTTTTCCCCTTCATCTTCTGAATCAAGGAACACGGTATCATCAGAATTTTGAAGTGGAAAGCAACTAACTTCATCTTCACTTTGTTGTACAGGAGAAACAAGTTCTTGGATGACTTCATCAGAGGGAGGAGCATGGGTGGATACTTCATCATCTTGCTTAGGTTCTTGCTCCTTAATCACGTCCTCATTTTGTTGGTCGAAAACTTGTTCCCTTGTCTCTTGTGGATCTTCAGCAAGGGTTTCGAGGGAAACTAATTTTATCAAGCTAAGAGTGTCCATGGAATTGGTTCCGGTCAAGAACAGACTCTTTTCAATTTGAATGGCCATGTTGTGAGCTTCTGCAAGTGTTTTTGGATTCTTCTTATTTAGAAGGAAGCTCAAATGTCCTTGAAGTCCATTAGTATAGAGGTAAACAAGGTACTTGTCTTCAGGACGATGGCTTTGAGGAATCTGGTAAAGCAACTTCTGGAACCTAGCCCCGAAAGCTCTAACAATCTCAGGCTCTGTTTGTTTTATGCCTTCAAGCTCTTTCAGCAATGATTGTATATCTTCTATTTTCATGGTCCACTTTGCAAGGAAAATTTCTTCAAAAAGGTCCATAGAAGTGATGCTAGCAGCTGGAAGGTTATCATACCATCTTTTGGCCCCTCCATGCAGGGAGGCAGAGAAGAGTTTCATCACCAAGTCTTCAACCTCGTCGCTGATAGGGAAGTATTGAAAGAACTCCTAAAATTTTCTCATGTGAGACTCGGGACACTCTCCAGTGATGCCAGCAAATCGAGGGAGGAAATCCTTATAGAGAGGAGGCATTTTTCTGGGATATCCTGAGATTTTACTCATGTCCAAAGGCTTGTAGTTCCCTGGATCCCATTGTGAAGTCATAGTTGGCTTCGTCATTAGTGGAGTCGCCGGATAATTTGCTTGAAACTATCAAAGAAAAAAGGGGAATAACACCCTAGTGGAGTCGCCAGGTAAGCTTGTAAGAAAAAGGTAAGCTAACCAAAACCTATGGATACAAGCTTGCTAGGGCACCCCGTCAACCCCCCCAACCATGGTCAAGTGGGTTAGTGTAAGATCCAAGCAGTTGTCAGAAATGTAAGGAACCTGATGCATATATCTGAAAGTTATAATGATCAAACATGACACATACCATGATACTGCATATATCTGAAAGTTATAATGATCAAACATGACACATACCATGATGCTCTGACCACTACTCTCATGGAGCAAGAGTCTTCTCCGATGTAAAGTCCAAGCTGAAGGTGATGATGTTGCTGGCACAGGACACATGTCTGATGAAGGAGGGAGAAGTTGGATGGCCCTCCAGGGCCATGCTTAAGTCAATCCTGCTCCCGGTACTCCATTAAGTCTCAGGACCTGTGGGCCTGAGACATGATCTCCTAGTTATCCTAGAAATCGAGGATATTAGGCACGGCATACAAATTGAGTTGCCTACATCTTCAATGAGTACACCCACTTTCCATGTGTCATGCTTAAGAAGGTTATAGCTGACAAGATCTCACCAAACTATACTGCTCTAACTTGACAAGGAAGGAAAATCATATTGAAGCCTGAATATATCACTGGACACAAGAATTCGCCAATCGAGGAATAGATCCATTTCAGAGTATCTCATTAAATGGGAGGAAACCGGGTCAAGATTACACTTGGGAAGATGAGCCTTTATACAGAAGCATCCAGAAAGCTACTCAAGCATTGCTAACAACACTTGTCTCAAGGGAGGAGCATGTTAAGCCCCACATTGGCTCACATGCCTAATTAGGCATACACATTAAAATTATCATTTTATTTATGCTCCACTATTCCATTAGTTGTAATTATACCTCCTAGTCTCCCATATATACCCAAGAGACATTTTCATTTGGAAATCTTCTTGTATTTGAACATTTATGTAGGGTAAAAGGAGGTTGCCCCTCAAGGGCTTAATATGAAATTTTGTCCTTTTCAAGGCTGGAGTACCTTTTCTCCTGAGATTTTCATGATGGACGACTTTGATTATCTGATTATCCTGCCTCCATCCACTACTGATTTTAATCTGAGGTAATTGGGTCTAGGTATCATGGTATGTGTCACTTTGACTAAAACCCTTTTAAATATATGCATCTCATTCCCTTTATCTCTAAATAACCGCTTTGGATCTTGGTTAACCCACTTGGACCATGCTTGGGGAGATTTCATTGCGCCCTAGGAAGCTTCAGGCTCATAGGTTTTGGCTTGCCACTGAGGGGAATTGAAAATCCACGCCTAATTCCCATCATAGCACCACTATTTCACCTTATCTCCCACTCACTTATCCCTCTCTCCTTATCCCAGCATTAGGTTGACCTCGCTTGTAGGATTGCACCTTATCTCGAAGAAGGGGATAAAGGCCCAAAAGGTAAAAGCAAATGGTAAAAGATAAAAGCCTAGGAAATAAAACCTTGAGATGCTACCGTGGATCCCTCGAAGGCAATAAAATGCCTCTCAGAAGAAACAAGAGGGACCCGAAAATAAATAAACAAGACCTAGTTAAGAGGATAGGGAGTCTCATCACGATTCTATTAGATTCATGGGTACCTAACAAGATGACATTGCCACCATCTCATACTACTGTATGCTGGACCTTGGCTGTAGCTGTGGCCAAGGGAAGGGGGTCCTTATCAATGAAATTCTCTCTCATCTCTCGCAGGAAAGTACCTGTATGTAACATCGTTAGCCTCGGGTCACCATGCCAAGGCAGGTCCGTTAGCCCTTGAATAAAAGGAAAAGAAGAAGAAAAAGTAAATAAAAGAATAAAGCAAGAAAAGAATAAAGGCAAGAACTGCCAGGGAAAAAATTGCATCCATGACAGTACAACTCGCCTTCTACAAAGGCACCCACAGATAACACTATGCATCCTGGCTCTCACTTCACCCACATGTCTGTATGTCCCCTAGCCACATCATCTCAATTCTGACATGGCTTGATGAAACTTCTTTCCTTGAAACTCTACTTTGTGGATACTAGCCCAATAGGACGCCTTTGTCTTTTCCAGCCTTGTATTCAGGGTTTTTGTAATGTCTTTGAGCTATGGACCAATGTATCATGGTTCTTATGCATATGTTTGATAACATTGATGATGAAACGGATTAACATTGCTAAGATCCCTATGGACTCCGATGAGCCCATGGAGGGCGAAGCTTTACTATGTGATCGTCGACTGGACAAAACCATTTGACCGGGTACACATGGGGAGATGATCACTGACCTCCATGGTCGAAGAGCCCACCCGTGATGGATGCTGAGACCCCCATCGTGGGCGCAGACAGGATGCGGGTTGGATTAGGTCTTGCACCGAGAAGAAGAGGATGTTCCATCATAGACACTTTGGCAGAGCCCGACCAAGGGGAATCACCCCTTCAGTGGAACCTTGGCCTTGGAAGGCCCTGACGCCCCCATCCCTCACCCAGACATCGAAACCAGCCTTCATGTGGACATTTTTGGAGGCAGACTGGGCAGCAAGGGCACGTGTGGCATGTTGGAGAGGCCCCCGGGGGGCTAACGTTTGTCTGGATGTCTCATTTGCTCTAAAAGGGGCTAGCGCCTCCCCTTGAAGGGGCTTTTACCTTTTGCCTCACTTAGGGTTTTAATTGGACAATTTAATGTAAAACAATAAATTTTTGGTATTTTGGCCTTGTCAGCCTTTTATGACCTAAAAGTTAATTAAGGTCATTGATATAGTATATATTGAGGAGTTTTAGCCTCATTTTATGAGGACACATCACTCACTCATTAGTGAAGTCTCCATTTCTACCTTCCTTTGGGTATTCTTTGTTAATTTAGTGAGGCTACCCTGTTGAAGGAAGGCATTTTGGCATTTTATGGTTTTTCTCTTTGAAGGAAGGTGCCACAACCAGGGTTTGCATGGTTATTTCAAAGAATTGTAAGTATTTTTCCTCAAGAAACTTCTTGATTGAATGGTTGTAGTCTTATTTTTACATGTATTTATAATTTGTTGAATCAAACCTAGGGTGACAAGCACACAAGTAGGACCTTGTCTCATGTCCCCTAAAAGAGAAATTTTCACCCATTGAAGAAGGAAGGAAGAGCCTAACCATAGCTACACTTCTTTCCCTTCCTCCCTTGAGCAAATTGCATCTTCCAAAAGTCAAGAAGGAGGAGACGCCCCTGTGCCTAAGACCTACACCTAGGGTCGTCCATCTTTTAGGGGTTTAGTGATAGAGCCTTGTCAGAAGCAACACTCTCCCTCACTGCACACTCTTGTCTTGATTTATCTTCTCATGCTAGCCGCTTTTGCCAAGTTAACTCCATGAAGGAGGAGAGAGCGCCCAGCTTGCTTTAGCAACACCGAGTGAGCCTCTCTCCCCTAGGCATTTGATTCTGGGGCCATGCCATAGCAACACTTCAGAACTTTTCCTTCTAGTCTTAGCCGCCCTCCTCAACCTCTTTAAGGCCCCTATTAAATTGACTCCATTGTTCAAAGGCACTCATCTTAGACCTCTAGTGTTGAAGTGAAAGTGATCAAACAAACTCTCAACTCTTTCTAAATTGAAACCCTAACTAACTCAAGAACCCTAAAGTTGTTGGACGGCCATAATTTGAATATCTCATCTTTATGCAACAACGCCTTGTTTAACAGCTAAATCATGAATGGTGATTTAGGCATTAATTGATGTTGTGTTGATTTGTTACATTGAATGCCACCTCATTCTAATAATTATTGAGGATGTGGATATCACTTTGTATTGTTATATTGATAAACATTGACTTCACACATTTACCGCTAATTGCTTATATATATTTAAGTGGAAATACTAACCCATTGAACTACAGCTTGTATATATTGGTTTGTTGTTGCTTTGTTCTCGGGGCAAGTGTTCTCTTTGGGGCTTCACTTCATTATCGGGTCATTAGCTCCAGACTATCTCTTTTGGTGGTGACTTGTGAAGGGGGAACCTTACCTTTGACTTTTTAACTCTTTCCTCTTCAAAACCCTAGGTTACTGGTGACGTCTCCCCTAGGCCTAACCCTCCTAAAGAGAAAGAACCTACCAATCATGGTGACATTGGGTGGATAGGGTCTCGCGATGCTAGTTTGACCTCCATCTTATAGCCATATGACCTAGCTACAACCTGTAAGGCAATGTGGTCAACTAAAGTTTGAGGGGTGTTAGATTACAAAAGATTTACAAGTTACTTACAACCAATAATGAATGATAGATATACAACAATTATGAACAAGAGATACAAGATATACAAGATACAAATATAACCAAGTGCTTTAATATGTAAGTACTCAAGGATATTTAAAACATGAAAATCATCCACATTAAGCCAAGCATGCCCTACTAGCACTTACTCTATTGGATCAAGCTTTTCAATGACAACCACAACACTTAAGATCCAAATAAGATGATGCCTCCAAATGGGATGCTCTATCTCTTGAGGGATCACACCATAAAGAGCATTAACTAAATAAAAAGAGATACTTGAAAGAACAAATGCTCAACAATACTAAAACAAGCCACTTAGATAATTAATCCACAAAGAAGTAAAATTGCATGTGAAAATAAAGACAAGATGTGTGCTTGCAATTAATGTTTTAAACAACCATAAGATGTACCCAAGAGATTGATTGCCTAAAACACTAAATGGATTAAGGGTTGCTTAAAGATTTTAAAATTCCCCCCCTTAACTAAGTGTTGAACCAAAATCCTCCTCCCCCACTACCAAATGGTTGTTGGATGCTCAAGAAGCGAGGCAACGAGGTTCACCCTAGCTTCCACGGTCAACCCTAAAGACCCAGTACTTAAAGGACGTCACAAGACCGGGGACCGTCCCCGGTCTAGCACCTTCATTGCCTTCCTCAAGCTCCGTTTTAGATGGCTTAAGATGGTGAGTTTTGGTGTCCTATTAAGTCTATTATATTATTATGCCTTTAGGACCAAGTTTTTAGGTGTGTTTATGAGTGTTTAGTGACTTTTACTTGCCCAAATTAGTGAATTAGGGCCCCTATCCCCATATCTAGGGATAACTAGGAGATCATGTCTCGAGGCCCATGGTCCCAGACATGGAGCACCGAGCGTGAGCTTATTCTGGAAAGCATTGGTCCCGAGACCCATCTTCTTTTCTCACCATTCTGGCCCGAATATCCATGTTCACCTCCATCACTACCGGGCTTGCATCGAGTGGCTCTTTTGCTCCATGAGGTAATTGGTCCCAGGTATCATGGTATGTGGTCATATTTGATCATTATAACCCTTATGTATGCATTAGATCTATTTCATTTCGGATAACTGCTTAGATCTTAGTACCAATCTAATTTGACCACTGCTAGTGGATTGATTGGGTAGCGAAGCGTTGGTATTCATCTCTTTTGGTTAGCCACCAAAGGGGTTCAAGAACCATCGTCCCCGCCCCTCATATTATCACTTTTCATCTTAAAACCCACTCATCTATCCCATTCTAGTCTAGCTTGTCATTAGGATGACCATCCGTGGTACATCTTGTCTTGTGGGAAGAAGGCTGGGGCTACCCGTGGAGGTGTGCAATTGGTAAAAGATAAAGCCATAGAAAAAATGAAAACCTAGAGATGCTCTCACCAGGGGATCCCCAGAAGGCAATAAAAGGCCTCATAAGAAAACCTGAGGGACCCTAAGAAAATGATAAATAAATAAGGCAAGACCTAACTAAGAGGATGGAGGTCTCAATGAAATGCAATGCATTATGTTCATAGTATTTAGCTACATGACATTACACCATCCGTCACCAAACCGGCACTGACCTTGGTTGCATGGCCAAAGGAAGGGCCCTATCACGAAATTCTCCCATTTCCCTCGCTGAAGATACTAGTGGGTAACGTTGCCAGCTCTGGCCACCCAGCTATGCCAAGGCAGTGTCCTCTTCACAAGGCTTGTAGCAAAAATGAAAAATAAAGAAAGATAAGGGCAATAAGGGCTCGGAAAAAGTGCATCCATGATCTGCACAAATACCCCACAAAGGCACCCACGTATCTACAATTTGGTCTGACTGTGACTGGACATCTCTAAAACCACATCACGCCACTATACATGGTTTGAATAACCCCATAAACCTCCTTTTGTGGTATTAGCCCATTAGGTTGCTCCTTTGGTTGCTTTGGTCTATAGTGGGTTTGTGTATGGTCTTTTGGATTTTAGTAGTTTTGTTAGGGATGTTATGCATATATTTGATAATTTTAATGATGAAATGTGATTTTACATGATGTCTAGGGACCCATGAGCCCCCTGAGGGTGTAGCTTTTGATGTGCGTGACCATGCCCGGCGGACAAAAATTTAGGACGATGCACATGGGGAGATGATTGGCTCGGACTCCATGGGGCCTAAGAGCCCATTAGATGGTTGGGATGGCGGTGAGGCAGATAGTCTTGTGACGGTCTGCACGTAGAAGAGGGAAGGACGCCTTCATCGTGACGCTCCGACGAGACCATGGCCTATGAGGACTCTGCTGCATGGACGCTGACTTGTTGATCAAGTGACTTCACCAAAAGTGTGATGGATCTATTCTAGGGCACGTATGTCATAACAATTTGTTTCAATGTGGTATGTTACGTCGGAGCCCGTGGAGGGGCAACGCTTTGTTCATTAGGTGGTTATTGTGCCCCAAAAGGGCTTCAACGCCTCCCTTTAGGGGCTTGATTTGATTTTTCCTCGGCTTCATTATTGGCATTTAGCATGTAAAAGTGACAAATAAACTGGATAATGAACTAGTCTTGTTCTGGCCATTTCCATTGACCCATTTTGTAAATTGAAGGTCAAAGTATTGTATAAATAGAGGATGTTTTTCCTCTTTGGATCATAACATAACTTGCCTCTCAGAGACTTTTCTTTTAGCTCTTGTCTTGTGTGTCTCGCCTCTTTGAAGTGTGGCGCAACCTCTTGAGTGAGTTTATTTTTGGCAAAAGTGGTACCATATGCTATTGGAAGGTTTACAACTAGGGTGTGGATTGGCTTCTTCATGATCTTGTGTAAGTGTTTTGCATCAAAGCTCTTGAGTGAATAGTTGTTGTCTAACATTTGCATTCATGTTATCTTGATTTTTTCTGTTTGGATCCTGTAAAACCCAGTGAGCCTGCTACACAAGTAGGTTGAGGCTTCATGTCCCATAGCATAAGCTTATAACCATTGATGTTGAGGGTTTAGCCCAGCCATAGCTACACTAACCTTCTCTTTATCTTGAGCTAGTTCTTAGTATAAATTGAAGAAAGAAGAAGGCCCTAGGCCTAATTGATTTTACACCTTAGGGTTTCTCCTCTTAGGGTTTTGAAAAGCCTTGCCTTAGCAACACTTTTCAGCCATAGGTTCATGCTTTTGAGCTAGCCGTTTTTTTTTCCAAGAAAGTCTTAAGGAGAGATTGAAGCTCTAGGCCTAGCTTTAGCTGGGCCACCTAGGTGTCTTTTCTTAGGGTTAGGTTAGTGGCCTTGCTTTTAGCAACACCATTAAACCCCAGGTCTCTTGTCCTTAGGTTTGAACTCTTCCTAAACCATTAGTCATAATTCTCCATTTGACTCCATTAACCCAAGGCACTAGTCTAGAATTGATCGTTGAGCTTGTTATGCCTTAAACCTTTTCAAACTACTTTAACTTGCAAAACCTACTAACCTAGCTGCCTAACCCTAGATATTTTTGAACTAACATTAAGCTGACAACGTCTAGTCTTAAAAGAACTTTGCTTGATAGAAAGGTGCGGCCTTGTCTTCTTCATAGTCGCGGAGTTAGATTGTACTTTCTCACGGTTGAATTTGTCAAAACTTCCACAATCATTAGTTAACCTGCAGAACACCAAAATGATATAGAGGTGACGCCATAAATTTCTTGTTTTCTTGCTTATACCTAAAACGCTTTGACCTCACTCATCTATTTTGATTGACATTGAGTTACTTAATGCATCCGTAGTTAAATTTGTAAAACGTTTTTGCTCTTTGTCATCCAATTGACTCATTGATAAAGCTTCTGACGCCAAATCCCCTTTGCAGCGTAATTTGTATAGTGGGACGCAAGATTGTAGTGTATATGGGCAGATTTGATATGTTATTGCATTAATGATATGATACATGGTTGAATTGTGAACATTGGAATTGTGAACATTGAATGCAGATTTGCCTTTTATGCTTTATTGAGAAGTGTACATAAGTCTTTGTTTTGTTTAGCCATCATTGACTTCACAATAGCATTAATCCATTGCTCAGATATTTATTAAAAGATAGTCTTGAATGCTTATGAAGTACCAACCCACCGTAGCACGCTCTCTAGTTCTCTTTGTTTTGTCTCACAAACATGTGTGCATCATCACTGGTTTTATCTCCTTGACTATTCCTTCTTTGGGCAAAGAATCAGGAAGGGTTTTCCTTGACTTTGGCCTTTACCTTTAGCCCTTCACTAAACCAGATTGCCTTAGGGACGCCTCCCTTTGACTTGCCTCCTAATAGAAAGAGCCCCCCATCGAGGTGACAGTGGTGGGGAAGTAGCTCCTGTCACGCCGGTTTCAAGCCCTGACTCAAGCCCTTGGACCTTTCCTACAAACCGTGCGATAACATTTCGGCTCCGTTGCCGGGGAACACTGAGTCTACCTTCCTCAACGACATATCTTTGGTAAGCCTTGCCTCATAATACTTTCTTATAAGCTTACCTGGCGACTCCACTAGCTTTTCCCCTATTTCTTTGGTAGTTTCAAGGAAAATATCTGGCGACTCCACTGGGTAAAGAGAGGTACAAAAACCCTCCTATGACTTCCAAAGGGAAGCTTCCCGTTAAATCACCTATTGTCAAATCACCTCTGGGAAAGAGGCTCCCTTCAAACATGATTACTCGTAGTGGAAAGGTGTATTCAAATCCCACTGTGGTTACTACGACCACCATTGCAACCACTACTACCATAAGCCCCCCACCTCCTGCCAATCCAGATCTTCATAAGTGGTCTCACCCGGAAAGTTATAGATGCTTTGATTTCAGCACTATCCCAGGAGGAGAACATGACGTTCCTGCATATGCCTACTTGTGGTTGCCTCTCTTCTCTGGAAAAGAGACTCCTGGAAATCCACATTGGACCAAGTTTTGTGATAAGTTTTAGCTCCACCTAGACGGCCAACTTCACCCTGACCTTTTCATGAAACTATTTGCAAGTTCCCTTACAGAAGATGCTAAAGGATGGATTGATTCAGTTCCTGAAAAAAGCATGAAGAATGTTGAAGGTTTGGAAAAGGCTTTTAAAGTGAGATGGTGTGACAAAGAAAATCCGGAACATCTCTTCTCCCAGTACACCAGCATGTGCAAAGGGCCTTGTGAAAGTATAAGAGAGTTTTCTGATAGATTTAACCTAAC
>SNQJ01S0288361.1:0-10870 GCA_010110895.2 Picea sitchensis | reverse complement strand
TTGTTTTTAATTTTTATTTTTTTTTCAAATTTGGGTTTTGAATATATATTTTTAAATGTATTGTTTTCATGGCATTATGTATTATCTTGTGCTTGGAGTGATAAACTAAGATTTAAAAAGTAAGCATTTAAGGGTTGATTTTATGATTTTGTTTATAGTAACGATGTTGTCTTTTACCACTTTAAATAAATGTGTCATTTTAATACCTCAATTTCAAAATGGGTTCTACTGGTAGTGGTACTTTTCAATTTGATGGTTGATTTTGAGGTTTTGGTTTTAACGGTACCAATTGCTAAAAATACGATTTCAAACGACTTCAAATTATCTATAATTTTAACTTTTTGGAAAAAACATTTTGCTTTATGTAATATCATTTTTTAATTTAGGTGTCAATTTTAAGGTTTTCCTGAGCTATTGTATGAGTTTTGAAGGCCATGCTTGAAAAATGTTGTAATTTTGACCCCGTTTGAAAAAATGGTGCTACTGTTAGTACCACTTTTTGATTTGGGGGTTGATTTTCATGTTTTTTATGCAAAAGTATGGGTTTTTTGGGCCAGAGTTATTATTTTGAGGTCACAGTTCTTGTTAAGTTGGTAACTTTGTTGAAGCCCCTAGAAGGTAAAAGAAGTCTATTATTCTAGAAGCTCCTAGAAGAAGTTTACTAGTCAAAGTGGTTGCAACTAGGAGTTAATCATGAGTAAAGTTATTGCAATAAGAAAATAACTAAAAATAAATTAGTTGCAACAAGAAGTGGTGAGTTTACTAAGTGTGGATAAAGTAGTTGCAAGTAGGTAAATTAGTTGAAAGTGGGTTAGCCCTAAAAGAGGGATTTTGGGTAAAACAGGTAGAAGATGACCCCTAAAGGAAGTTACTTGGAGAGTATAAATAAGAGATAAAGGGTCTCCCATTAGGACCTATTGAGCACATTGAGTATCTCTTTTGTGAAATGTTATGGGAAGGTATTATTGACAAATCTGAAGCAGTGAGTCTGAAGAAACGATGGTCAAGGAAGAGAGAAGTTATAGGAGTCGAAGGGATGATACTTTGGTTACTAGATCAGAGTTTTACTGAAGATATATGTGGGTTGAAGAACTATAAGGATGCAGACATCCGCGGGCCACTGTGGCACAAAGCACGAACATCCATGATTTTACTGAAGACATGACGTAGATTTGTTGTCAAAGTTGAAGAAAAGGAAGATCAAATATATCATCAGTGATAAGTTGTGTTAACACTGAGATTCACCCTCAGACTGTAAGAGGATAAGCCCAATACCCATAAAAAATGTTTGTGGAGGTAGGTTTATGAGTGGAGGGAAAATGGACAAATCATAGTACAAGAATGTTTCAACATAGAAACTGGACAAGTAATGCATAGGGAAATGAGGTCCTAATTAAATTCAGTCAGTGGCTTTAGTTTAAAGGTGAGCAGAAGGAAGACTTAGTGAGAAAGGTGGACAATTCATCCATGAGAATCCGGCCTTCAAGCAACTTGGTGAAGAAAAACCCATGCACAAGTGCACTCTTGAACTCAAGTTTCAGACACTGAAACATGCCACAGCAACATAAAAATCAAAACTCCATTACTATGTGACTACAACAACTCGTCTGGATCCTCCATGCATGAGCATTTCAACATAAGAAGAAATAAGGTAACAAAGAAAATTACTGAAACAGGTCACAACAACATTATAATCAACCCTACATTACATTAAAACTGCAACCCTTGTCTGGATCCTCCATGCACGAGTGTTTCAACAAAGATTAAACAAGATGATGAAAGAAACTGACTTCTATTAATCTGAAAGTCTCAAGTCTCATACAAAACCATAAAACAACTATGTTATCAAATATTACAAAATAGGGAGCTCTGCTCAACCAATTGATGACCTTAACAAACTATTGAACTGATCTATTTATAATCGGATTAGTTCACAACTTCCAGGAGTGTGATCTGGCCATCCCATTCAAATCTTTACATCTGTGCATCCTTTTGTTAGACTTTGCATGTTTCTTCCTGTCAGATGCAAGATCGTATCAATATGGGCCTGCAAGAAGAAATCTTCCATTGTGGTACCTCGGGCTAACAGTCATGTCTCCTCAACCATAGCTTTCAAGTTTCCTATTTATGGATTGACATGAGGTTTTAGCTACCAGTCCCTCTTTTTTTAATTGATCTCTCCTCAAGATCGGGGTGAGGCTTAATGCCTAGGGGGCGACCACATGTTGCTCTTGTATTTGTCGTTATATAAGCATGTGATTGCGGGTTTGTCAAAGGTGGTTTGGATTCACACCACTTTTGATCTCGCAATTCACCACCTTCTGCCATGTAGCTCTTCCTCTATACCATAGTTTCAATTGCGGGACCACTCAATAATTTTATTGTTCGAGCATGTTGCGTTTCCTCAATGAAACATGGTCGTTGATCTTGTCATGATCTGTAATTTGGGTGCACCTTCTAAATTTAGCTCCACCACCAAAGTTTATCCGCCGACCAATTCTAGGATCCATTAAAACTATGCATGGAGACGGCAACAACCTTGGCGCTTGAAAAAGAACACTTCCTGAAGGATGATCTCTTGCAACTGATGTGGCGAGCTGACATCACTATGATGACATGTCATGGATGGAGGGGTGACATGTTTCACTCGAAAATAGGTTGAAGACATGTCCAAAAAATGATTGAAATGAGTGCCATGTGGCCACCATCCAAAGGGATAGATGGAAAAATATCTGTAATTTCAGGCAAAGGTACTTCAGAGGAAATCGAGAGAGGAGACGCCGAAACTTCCGAAGCTTGAACTCCCGAAGTAAATCATGGTCGTCCGATGGAGAAATACGTGTGGCACCTGATCTGTAACTCCGGGGAATCCACCTGGTATTTAAACCTCACGCAAATTTGACATTCTGAATGCACGATTGTCATTGATCTAAATTATTCTTGGGATCTCCACCATTGAAAAATGAACCCGCCCGTTGCTTGTACTTTAGCCCAAAATAGACTTCCTTTGAATGTTGTGCTTTATGCTCATGGTTGTCACATGTATCAACAAAGTAATTGGACGACTTTCTGTGAGCTGAGGAAAACAAGATGACCAGTACTTTGAACCCAAATCATAATAAGTGTTTATCCTTCGAGAAAAAATAGAAAAAATTTGGGCTAAGACTCAGTCAAGCAAGACACCAAGGGAAACCGGGTCTTTAAAAAAGCGAAAAACAACTTTATCAGTCAGAAAGGGAAAAACTCTAGGACTTGGTATGCGAGAAGAGAAATAGATGGAGCAAGGGTGCAGACTTGGGTCTTAACAACAATTACATGTGACCCTTGACAATTTCATGTGATAACAAGTTGTAGAGCTGAGAAGAGGCTACATGAAGGTATAAAAATGAGAAGACATAACAAATCTATCTACAGGTAGGTCTTTGGTGAATGCTTGGGGTATGACAATGGGAGATTGAGATTTTTCTTTTGAGGGACTATTAGTTGTATGGTATATTTTGTATAAGACAGATATACAGAGAGACATTACTACTATATTGGTTGTTTGTTGTTGGGAAAATTTATTGGGCATCTTGTTAAGATATATTTTTGGGTTGTTATATTCTTTGTAGTGAAAGTCTAATCGAGGTAGATTGACTGACAGTCGAAGGTCGAGGTGGATCGACAAAAAATTGAAGTTTGAGGGAGTCGGCCAGGTAAATTTGAATTTGAAGATATCGAAGACAAGTCAACCAACAAGAGGTCAAAGTGCGGGCGTGAGATGACCAAATAGAGACTGAATGAAGGCCGAATGGTAATCCGACTTGGAGTCAACTGTAACAGAATCCTGGGATTTACGGGATTTGTAGCCAATGATATGCATGGATCTGGAACCATTTTTGGATGCCAATATTTATGATTTTCCTGTTGTAAAGCCTATAAAGAGGTGTGGTGTAAGGTCGTAAAGGCTAATGCATGTGAATGGAAAATAGCCAGTCTTTAGATAAATCTTTAGATGTAGGTTGTTGGTCATGCATATGTAAGTCGGTTGGCTACAAGGTTGTTCTTTCATAAGAAAGAGGGTATGATGTCGATTGTGTCTTAGGTGTGGACCAAGGTTAGACTTGTAACTTTTTATTCAAATTGAATAAGACAACAAGAGAGCAGAAATCTCAAAGGAATGTTGGTTTTTCCAGTTAAGGGTTTCCAGGGTAAAATATCAGTGTATTGTGTGATTTCTTGTGTCATTTGTGTTCTTTATTAAATTCTTCTTATTTTATGCTAGGATTAGTGTGGAAGTGTCTTTTCTTTCATTTCCTGACATGTGGTATCAAAGATTAAGTCTTCCCTGACAAGTGAGTTATCATAGCGATGTTATTCTTTGGCGAGTATATCAGATATTAATTTACCAATATTGAATCTGAGAACTAAACCCTAGGTACACCAAGAGTTGTAAGTCATAAATTGTGTTAAATATCATGGTAAATAAATACAAGCAGTTCCAGAATAGAGATATAAAAATTCAATGGCCAAAAGTTTGAGCTTTGGAAGCTTAAAATGGAAGATCTTCTTATAGATAGAGAACAATGGACATCGGTTTGTCTAGGTACCCAGTCGAAAAAAGAATGGGAGAAACTCGAAAGAAAAGAAAGAAGTACAATTCGGCTTTGTCTTGTGGATTCATTGTTGAATGTGTCAGGTGAATATTTGACAAATAAATTTTGGGACAAGGTGAGAATCTTATACTAGTCGAAATCTATGTTAAATAAGTTATTTCTCAGAAAGAAACTATATCTTTTAAGGATGAGTGATGGCAGTTTGGTGAGTGATCATTTAAATTCGTTTAATACTGTGTTAACCCATTTATCATCTATGTATATTAAGATCACTAATGAGGAGAAGTGTAACGAATTATTATGTTCTTTTCTAGACTCCTGGGATATCTTAGTTGTGTCTATTGAGAGTAATACAACCCCACTAATTCTAGAAGATATGGTTGCTTCTCTGTTGTTGGAATAAATGAGAAGGAAGAACATGGAATAATCAACCAAATATCTCTAGTAGTGAGAGGTCGACCGATACACAGAGATAAAGGCAGATTCTCTGGTAGAAATTTCAAGTCGAAGGTTAGATATAAATCCTTGGTTTAGTTGATGTGAAGATGATGGAAATGTGTTAGAGATGGGAATTATAAAAATGATTGTAAGTCGAAGGCAACAAAATTCAGTTTTGGATCCAACGAGAAGTAGTCGACTGAGAGAAAGATGACCTCAAATAAGGGAG
Organism: Picea sitchensis; assembly: GCA_010110895.2. Taxonomy (NCBI): domain Eukaryota; kingdom Viridiplantae; phylum Streptophyta; class Pinopsida; order Pinales; family Pinaceae; genus Picea; species Picea sitchensis. The sequence goes on along the minus strand of SNQJ01S0288361.1, from coordinate 5,608 downwards.
GTGATGTATACCTGGCATCACCTAGTAAACAATCAGATCAATATGTTTGGTTGACTGACTCAAGAGAATCCTATCATATGACAGCACATAAAGAATGGTTCTGTGAATATGAAAGATATGATGGGGGTGATGTGTTCTTGGAGGATGACTAGACAACCATAATTGTTAGATGAGGAAGAGTTTGAATGATACTGTAGGATGGGAGGAAAACAACCCTTCTAGGTGTGCTATATGTTTTGAGTTTGGAAAGAAACATGATATCTATCAACAAGATGATTGATGCAGGTGTGCATACTCTATTTTAGAAGGATTCGTGCAAGATGGTCAGAGGTGTGACGGTCTTAATGAAAGGAGTTTGGATTGGTACCCTATACAAGTTGTTAGGGAATTTCGAATCAACTAGATGCAACAACATCATTTCTCTTGAAATTAACTTGACTATGACTCGACTTGACTTGACATTGACACAACTCGACTTGAGTCTGGCTAAGTCGTTTCAAACCAACTCGACAAGACATGATAAAATTGACCCGAACTGGTTATGGCATGAGAGGATGGGACACATTGGAGAAAAATATTTTGAGCTATGAAAAGCAAAGGTATGGTCGAAGGTTTTCCTAAATGTGGTTTAGAAGTCAAATTTTTTGAAGATTGCACGTATGAAAAACAAATTCAGGTGAGGTTCCCATCTGGAGTGACAAGGGAAAGTGGGATTCTAGAACTGGTTAACAGTGATGTGTTTGGCCCAGTTACAGTACCTTCACTTGGTGGATCCCTGTATTATGTATCCTTCATAGATGATTTTTCCAGGAATACATGGATATATTTTTCGAGGAATAAATAATCAGTTTTTGAGAGATTTAAGGAGTTTAAATCTCTTGTGTAAAACCAAACAGAGAAAATGATTAAAGTGTTGAGCACTGACAATGGTGGTGAATTCTGTGGAAAGGAATTTGATCATTTCTGTAAGCATTTTGGTATAGTAGGCAAAAATACCACACCATATACCCCACAAAAAAATGGAGTTGTCGAGAGAATGAACATAACATTGATGGGTAATGTAATGTCCCCAAGGCCGAGCCCCGTTGCAAATCATGATATATGAAATGAATTGTAAACATGTTTTATAGGTTGGTGAGCCAAGTTTTGTATAAGTTGGTAGGCTTATGTGTTTGTTAGGCCAGGGAGCCTAAGTGTTGAAGGCCAGGAGCCTGCTGTTGTACTTGTATGTATGCAGAATGATTAATAAAATATAAACACCACCAGGTGTAGACCAACCACGATGAATGAGTGAAGGGGGACTGAGCATCCACAGAGTGGGCAAGGGATTAGGGGCTGGAAGGTGGGAAAAGGGGATAAGTGTTCACCCTAGGGGCTAAGCCTAGGGGGCTTAAGCCTGGGAATAATATTTTAATATTATTCCCAAAAGACATGTATATTTTATTTTTATCCTAAGTTCCTGGCAAGGGGAAAATGTGAAAAGGGGATGCATGTTGTGGGAATGCATGCAGTTCCCAGGGAGACAAGTGTCAACCCTGGTGCATGAAAATATAATAGCCGAGATGAACCGTTTGAGGGGGCTCTCCTCCATTCTACCCGACCATCTGAGCGTGAACCGGTCCGACCTCTGCAAGAATACCCTGGTACAACCCTGAAAGCCGTAAAAGCCTGTGTTAATTCAGAGATAGCCGGTACATCCTCTATAGGAACCGTTGGAGCTTGTGCATGGGATCTCTGCACTCCTCGTGCAATCCCGAAACCAAATCCGTGAGACTAAACTGTGATTGTTGAACCAATCTGGGAANGGCTGTTGTGGCCATGCAGTGCTGGACTGCGCGTGGCATACTAGCCAGAATAATCTTTGTGCTGAGCTTGTGTATGACCTCTCTTCTAGTGAGGGAGGAAACTATTGTTGGAAGAGGCAGGTTGTCAGGCCTGTGAGAAACTCTTTCCAGGTGAAAGAGTTTGTTGGGAAGTGGTTTCTTCCAGAGAGTGCCCAGCACCAGCTACGAGCTCTGAGACTTCCTGATCCGACCTGTTGCCGAGACCCAGAGAGGGAGGTTAGCACCGATGGACTATGTGTGTGAAGGTGTATACTCCCGGATGGAACAGGCATGTGGGGAATGAGAGTCTGGTAGTAGTGGGCGTAAGATGGCATCTTTGGGAAGAATCCTTCCAGATATTTCTGGTTGTTTTCTCTGTAACCTCAGCCTAGCCTAAGATTCCTTGCCTTGGGGTGGAGCTCAGTCCCAGCTCGGGGGTGACCCACTGTTGAGATGATGAATAGTGTGGTCTATGGCTAGGAGGTTCGTGGAAGGCCTGCACTTGGTTGGTGGATTCCACCATTGTTAAAAGATAAGTATTTAACTATGTTCTTGTCACATTTTGCATGACTGTGCTGCATATATTATCATGATTTCCGTTGTGAATATGAATTGTTATGAAACTATAATTGCTTGTTAATTATAGCAGTAAATATCATGTTTTACTCTAAGTTTAAATGTGTTAATTGTATAAATGCATGTGGAGTATATACTGGATTGTATGTGTTATGTAAAAAGTGTGTAAAGAATGGTAACTGAGAGCGATAAAAGCCTTAGTAAGAAAAAAGGTACACTACAAATTGGTATCAGAGTGAAGGTTTCGATGCTGAGCCTAGATGGGCCAGTGGAGAGGTCATTGGACCAAGAATGTGTATTAAATTGGGTCTGGAATGGACAATTTCAGACCTTGGTTTGTTCTGGAGTGTCAAGTAGTTGCCTGACCGCACTTACGAGCTCAGGAGGTTTAGCGGTGCTGTGAAACCGCAGCTGGTATGGTCTATGACCACAGAAAGATAGGTCTTTACACCAATGGTGTTGGCGCCTTAGGATCTGTTCGGGAGGGAAGATGAGACCTCGTGACTATTAGATCGGGAAAGTGTGCACGGGGTTTAAAGCCCTTTTGAATTGCACAGGAGTGTGGAAATCACGATACGTGAAATCCTGAATTAGCTAGAAACCGTCTGAGCCGTCAGATCTCAGCTGGAAAACCCGACAACCGTTGGATCTGTCGGGAGATGTCTGAAGGTTAAAACCTCAGTGATTAAAGGTGAGAGCCCGAATAGATCTAGACCGTCCGAAAGACTGAGGACACGTGTCATGAGATTTTCCATTTCAAGAAATCAGGAATCGTGATATCGGGAGTCCTGGTAACAAGGGATCGGGACTTTACATGATGGAAACCCAGGAACAGTCGTGGACCGTCCGATTTGGGATGGCCACGTGTTATGAGACTACACGTTTCAAGGATCGAGGATTCGAAAGTTCCGATGATAAGAACTCGGACTTTCATCATGATAAATCCCGACCATACTGTCGAGACATTAGCATGTGACTAAGTCCCGATGAACGGACAAGATTCCTTCGAGGAATCTCAGGGTCTGTAAAGACCGTTCGATCTGAGAAATCTCTGACCGTTGGATTTACGCATGGAATTTCATATCAGGGATTGGGTGTTGGAAATCCCGACATCACTACAACAGGAATCATGAAATCGCGAAACGTGATATCCCGATGGGAAAACGAACCATGTGGGGGCCACAGGATCCGAGAGGTGGACAGGTGGCAAGCAATTTCGGGTTTTCGCGGTGAGAAGTCCCGAAAATTTATGAATTTAAGATTCGCGACATTGCGAACTCCGAAACACCAATGGAGTGAGAGACCGGGGAATGGTCAACCATACGAGTGTATCGGAGAAACAGCTAATCGGGGTTCGGGGGTCGATAAAATAAGTTCACTGACATCGCGAGTGTCAAAATCGCGATAGGAAAAACCCCAATAAGGATATAAGGTTGTGGTATTATGTGATGGGTCACATGGACCTTGGCATAGCCGGGAAGGGCTAAAGAAAAAGGCGCATCGGAAAATCGGAGATCGAGAGTTCGTGAGAATAGGAACTCATGTCGTCGGGGATCACGAAACCCCGACACCCGAAGCTTCAATCGGGGAGATGTACCCCGTAGACACCTGAAGAGCACCACGTGCTAGCAAGTGTGAAGACAAGGAAAGAGTGGTGGGACCCTAATGATGTCACCGAACGTGACGAGGCTCCTCCGAAAATGAGCCACGCGTCATTTTGGTAAAGGGGGATAGCTGTGTTGTAGACCCGAAGATTAAGGAAAACAGAATTTCGGAAGTCCGGGATTGGGAAGGAGAGTTAAACGAGAGTTCTCCAGTACCGAGACAATGAAACCCCGAAACCCTAAGTCCCAAGGTACAAAAACCCGAGGACCTAAAAGTCCCAAAGAGCGGAAAAACGAGAGTTTCGAAAACCCGAAAAGTACAGAGCTAAACAAAGCTCAGAAATTTCATGAAATTGAAACACTTTCTTAAAATTGATTGTCACGAAAGATGAGGAATTGTCAAGAAATGAAGGCTCAACAAATTCGAGTCGTCTACGCATTATATTTCATAAGACTGACGAGTGCCAGAACTGTTTGGAAATTGCCGCAAAATGTAAAGAAATGGAAGAGATACATAATACTTCCAGTTCAAGAAACTTATTTTAACCGAAATGTCTTTTATTTTGTTTGAACTGGCTTATAAATATTGTGGATTATTCATGAAGTTTAATGGCCTGACAAATTTTGAATTCAATTGCACATTGCGTGTGAAGATTTCAATGAAGCTCAGAACTCCGGTTAATCAACGCCGAGTATGGAGTGTGGAAGAGTGCAAATTACCCTTGAAATGGAAGATGAACAGGAAGGAAAGGATGTTAACCTAGAAGTCGAAGGATCGAACTCTAATGGGCATGGAAAGGAGATGGATAAGGAAGGACACATGATGAAAATCATTGAAGGGCTGCAAAGAGAGGCCAAGGCTCACCGAGATGATAGCCGGAAGATTATGAAAGTCAGGGATCAGCAGGGTGAACTAAACTTAAAATTTTTGAAGAGTCTGGAAAGAATAGAGAAGAAAATCAAGAAGGGAAAAGACTCAAGTATGAAAGAGAGTCGCAGAAACCATGGGAGAATAAGTAGGTCAAGGAGTGGTAGTCGACATCTCATTCACTCCCAAAAACATTCTGACAAGAAGACACACAGTAGTTCAAGCCCATCCTCTACCAGAAAACATCAAAAATCTGGAAAGGAGGAGTTGAAAGGGGAGATGAACAAAATGAAGCCTCCAACATTCAATGGAGAACATAAGAAGGAGGAAGATGATGAAACTTGGTTGCTTGGCATGAAGAAATACTTCCAACTGCAGAATTATTCTGCCCATACAGAAGGAAGAATTGCAATGTACCAATTGAAAGGAAAAGCATCCATGTGGTGGGATCAGTTTGTGCAGGTGCAGCACATCAGAGAGAAAGAGGTCACTTGGAGGGAATTTAAGAGGTATTTCGAGAAGAAATACCCGACTAAAAGATATTATGACAAAAAGATGAAGGAGTTCTTCGAAATCAGGCTAGGCAGCATGACTATTGATGAGTATGAACGAAATTTTCTGGAACTACTGAAGTATGTTCCATTCATCAAAGACGAGGCTGTTAAAATTCAGAGGTATCTGAGTGGACTGCCACCTTCCATTGGTGACAAGATTCAATATGATGATCCTAAGACCAT
>SNQJ01S0288359.1:0-10870 GCA_010110895.2 Picea sitchensis | reverse complement strand
AGTCTTCACAAAAGAGGAAAAGTCTCGGCTGTGAGATCCTCTCAGAGCTGAACAAACTTCAAAATGAACCTAAGAAGATTGCAGAACTGATAATATCAAACCTACATAATATAGCAATGCAACACCTGACTGGATCATCCATGCCCGAGATCTTAAATTCAGAGGAAAAGAGAAAAATAAGGAGTTGGCTGCCATTAAACAAGAAGTCTCAAATGTTCTTCTATAACCAGAGAACTAGAGGCTGGATTAAATATTTACAATTGGGAGTTGTGCTCTACCATCGATACTTTCAAAAATACAAAAATTGAGTACTTATACTCCTAAACATTTGCCCAGCAGAGGCGTCCTAGACTTTCAGGGCGTGGCATCTCTTCGGTCAAATCTGGTCTGAACTCCTTCGTCAGACGCCACCTTAACTTTGTGTGGCTCTTGCAGGGGGGTAGTTGAGCCATTAAATGTTGTGTTAGCATTTGTAGACTTCTCTGGTTAGTCAAGGACTAGGCATGGCTTCTTTGGAAAAAATCCAGCACACAGGACCATCTCGGGCAGACTGCCTACCGGATCCTCCATACCTTACAATTAATGAGTGAGGAGAGGTTTCAACCACCTCCTCCCTCCTTCATTTACTCCTAGCAGGAACCAGGGTTGAGACCGAGTCGGACTGGCACCTGGAGATCGCGGTGATCCCTTCTACAACTAAACTTGGCTCTTTCAGCCCTTTTCCACAACTCTTTCTATTTCCCGAAGTGACCACGGGCCGTGAACCTGCGCTTATCCTCAAAGGTGCTTTCGACATTTCGAGGTTTGGGGTTTTGAAATGCAATGGGAGATAAAAACCCTTTACCTTTGGAAGTCCCGGTAGCCGAAACACCGACATGGCCTGATCGTGCACCATGCGTCCCTTTGGATGGACGACTGTGATGATGTCGATGTTTTGGGACCTGTCTCATTATATGGTGTGCACTATCTCATTATATGGTGTGCGCTAGTGCCTTTTCCTTGGGCTTGTTCCTCTGTGACCGGGCGCCAAGACCGTGGGCCCAACTCTCGGACGCCTTCATCACTTCACGTTTCATGGATGGGAAGGAGCTGATCCTTTCTCTTCAAAGTCACGATGGGCAAAGTGGCGATAGAGCCTAATCGCACACCCCGTACCCCCCTTTGATTGGATGGCCCAGATCATATTCGACGATACTGTGGGCCCAACTCTTGGACACCTTCAGCACTTCACGTTTCGTGGATGGGAAGGATTTGATCCTTGCTCTTCAAAGTTACAATGGGCGAAGTGGCGATAGAGCCTAATCGCGCACCACGTACCCCCCTTTGATCAGACTGCCCGGATCATATTCGACGATACTGTGGGCCCAAATCTCGGACACCTTCGGCACTTCCCATTTTGTGGATGGGAAGGAGCTGATCCTTTCTCTTCAAAGTCGCAATGGGCGAAGTGGTGATAGAGCCTAATCGCGCACCACGTACCCCCCTTTGATCGGACGACCCAGATCATATTCGGCAATACTGTGGGCCCAAATCCCGGACGCCTTCGGCACTTCGCGTTTCATGGATGGGAAGGAGTTGATCCTTGCTCTTCAAATTCACGATGGGAGAAGTGGTGATAGAGCCTAATCGTGCAACATGTACCCCCCTTTGATCGAATGGCCCGGATCATATTCGGCGATACTGTGGTCCCAAATCCCGGACACCTTCGGCACTTCACGTTTTGTGGATGGGAAGGAGTTGATCCTTGCTCTTCACAGTCGTGATGGGAAAAGTGGCGATAGAGCCTAATTGTGCACCACATGCCCCCCTTTGATCAGATGGCCCGGAACTTCTTCGGCGAGATTGCAGGCCTGATTCCTATGTTAAACATGGCGCAATTCCATCGGCCACAAATATCTGTCGACCGACGATCTGCTCCATTTGTCAATCCTAGCCGCTGGACACTGGATCGTGCGTATGCTATCATTTTAAGTCCGAAATAGGGATTTTATGTGCTGCACAGTGAGCTCATGGATGTGACCTTGGACAAAATGCATTTGTTAGGTTCTTTAAGCCCCATTTCTTCGCATTTATGCCACAGGCTCGAATCTTGGAGAGAAAACACCCCTTTGCAAGAATTTGCGTTAGCATTAGGCTCCATGGGGGATAGAGTCATCCCTACGATGCTCTAGGAACTCATTTTTCAGCTTCAGTGCCTTGCTATTAGGCTATGGAGTCATTTACTAAGCAGAAAAATAAAAATAAAAGTAAACAAAGAACCAAAAGGACAATATTTACAAACAAAGGAGCCATCTAAGGCTCAAACAAAACATTTCTTCAGAAAATGCCCATTTACTGGGCTGTTAAAAACCTCCTCACCCTCCAAATCCTGTAACCTGTACATGTTATTTGAGAAAACCTCAGAGATTTTGAAGGGCCCGATCCATAGGGCGTCAAACTTGCTGTGTTTTCCCTTATCCTGTCTGGGTGCATCCCACTTAAGCACTAAATCCTTGATCTCAAACTCCTTCTTCTTGACCTTCCTGTCAAAGGTTTGTTTGACCTTCTGTTGATGACTATGAGCTGCGTCCATCACATGTTCCCCGATCTATTGTACTTTCACCATCTGATGAATCCTTCTGACCATATGATCTGACTCTCCTTCATAATTTTGAAAGAACTTCACTATAAGTAAGGCGAGCTGAGTGGGAAAAACCGCCTCTATTCCATAAACCAGCTGAAAAGGAGAGATGCCCAGGGACTTCTTTGTTGTCACTCGATCGGCCCATAGAGAAAATTTGAGCTTAGAATCCCAAGCCCTCTTATTGTCTTCCAATAATATTTTAATGAGCTTGATTAGGCTTTTATTGGAAGATTCTGCCAGTCCATTTCCTTGAGGATAATAGGGGGTGGAGTGAATTAGCAAGATCTGGAACTGCTCACAAAACTTAATCAGAGGCTCAGATTTGAACGAAGCAGCATTATCAGTGACAATCCTGCTGGGATAGCCAAATCTGGCTATGATATCCTCCAGGAAGCTGATAATTACTTTGTGTGATGCACTTTTGGTGGGGGCAGCTTCTATCCACTTGGTGAAATAGTCTGTTGCATTCAAGATCCATCTATGTTGGCCACTTGAGGGAGGATGGATTTCCCTGATGAAGCCCAACCCCCATTGTTGAAAAGGTACTGAAGCTACTATAGGCTTCAGTGGCAGTGTTCTAAGTTGTTGCTTTCCTGAGAACTTTTGGCATTTGATGCAGGCTCTGATTTCTCTGCAGACATCAGCGAATAAAGTGGGCCAGTAATACCTGGCCCTAATAATTTTGTGAGCTGTGGTCTTCCAGAAATGATGCCCCCCACAAAGGCCGCTATGGAAATCAAACATAACTTTCTGGGCTTCTTGTGGATTCATGCACCTTAAAAATACCCCTAGAGGGTCTTTCCAGTACAAGGCTCGGTCAATGAGGCAATATCTGACCGCCTTGAGCTTCAAAGCTCTCTCCTTACTCTTTCCCATTCCATTAGGAGGCTTCAACTTTCGCAGAAAATACAAAATATCTCTATACCAGGTGCATTCTACCAGCGATAAGTCACCCTGAGAACCTTTGTTGGATGAATCAGCTTGCTGATTTTCTGAACAAGCATTGATGAAGCTAATCCCCAAGGCTTTGTAATTAGATTCATCCAGTAGCTTGGCTAAACCCTGCCCCTTTATCAACTTGGTGGGCTTAATCTCCAGATCAAACTCCAAGATCTTGGCAATCCATTTACCTCTTCTCCTAGCTATGTCAGGATGTATAAGAATGTCCTTCACAAAGGCTGAAGGGACGTATGCAGTCACTTTTGAGTGCAAGACATAGACTCTGAAAGATTTGAGAGATTTCACCAACGCATAGGCTTGCTTCTCCATGGTCTCGTACTGAACTTCTGCATCTCTCAATGCATTGCTAAAGAACGAAATGGGTTGTTCTCGTCCTTCCTCATTTTTCTGCAATAAGACCACTGCTACTGTACCAAAAGAGGCAAAATAAAAAATCAAGAAGTCTTTGGAATAATCAGGACTGATCAGCACAGGTGCCGCAGTCAATGCCTTCTTTATTTGGATAAAAGATTCCCTGGGTTCAACAATCCATTTTACTTCTTTTCCTTTCCTAAGCATGGTTGTGATGTGTTTCACCATCTCAGCGAAATTTGAGACGAACCTCCTCAGAAAGTTAATCTTCCCTAAAAAGCCCGAACTTCCTTTCTAGACCGGGGAAGTGACAGAGTCTGAATTTCGTCTACCCTGCTGGGATCAATCCTCACTCCTTTTTTTGATACTATATGACCTAACAATTTCCCCTCCTTCATAGCAAACAAAGATTTTTTGGGGTTTAAGGATAGGCCAAACCTCCGACACTTCAAGAACACTTTTCTTAGGTGATAGTAGTGCTCTTTGTCAGACCTAGATAAGACTCTGATGTCATCCAGATAGATCACCACAAACTGATCTTTTTCCCCGATGAAGGCTATATCCATGGCCCGCTAAAATGTTTCTCCTGCATTCATCAATCCAAAGGGCATTTTGGCATACATGAATGTGCCCCAAGAAGTGGTGAAGGTCGTTTTTTCTCTGTCCTCGAGCATGATTGATATCTGCTTATAACCAGAAAAACCATCAATCATGGATATCCTAGAGGCACCAGTTACCCTCTACAATATGTGTTCCATGTTGGGCAGGGGATAGTTGTCTTTCTTTGAGCTCCTGTTCAGGTTCCTAAAATCAACACAGAGCCTGATTTCTCCACTTTTCTTTCTTACCGGGACCAAATTGGCGACCCATTCGGAATATCTCAAGGGGACAATGATTTGGGCATCTAACAACTTCTTCACTTCTCTTTCCATGACAGACAACAACATAGGGTTTATCTGCCTTAGCTTTTGCCTAAATGGTTTACCCTCTTCCTTTAGTGGGATCTTGTGTTCAATGATAGATGTGTCATATGTCTTGAGATCTTCATAGGTCCATGCAAACACATCGACAAATTCTATTAATAGTTCAGTGTATTCAACCCTCTATTCTTGGGTCAGACCACTTGACAACTTGACAAACTTAGGCTCCTCTTGTGTGCCAATGTTTCATTCTGATGTATCATTATTTCCTCCTGAAATCTTATCTTTTACTGCCACATCATTCCCATCGAACAGTCTTTCTAAAGGGACTAGTCCCCTTGGAATGTGACTGCTAGGCAGTTGAATAATCTGGTGATTAGCAATTTTATTTGAAAATACCTCAGGGCAGGGGTGACCTTCAAGGTCAGGGTCCTGATCAATGTGTAACTCAGAAAATTTGTCGACAACCTGCAGAAAATTCGTGATTTCAAGATCGTCTTCGAATACCTTCTAATGTCTGACATTGTCCGGTACAGCTGGCCTATATTTTATCTCAACATCGTATTTTCTCTTAGGCGGCAGAGGGATTATGAACAGACTCACCGAAACGGCTAAGGAATCAGCCAAAGCATTTTTCTCCCTTGGAATAGAAGAGATGTTGAAAGCTGAGAAGAAATTTTCGATCAAGTCCCACACCTCATTTCTGTAGCTCCTGAGCCGAGGATGCTTGGCCTGATAAGCATTTTTGACTTGCTGAATAATTACCTCAGCATCTCTGAACACTGTTATCTCCTCTATCCCCATCTCCTTTGTGGCCCTTAAACCCATAACCAGAGCTTTGTATCTCGCCACATTATTGGTGGCTTCAAATTCTAGCTTGTATGACAGGGACATGGTTTCCTGACAAGGTGACACCTCCACCACTCCAGTGCCAACGCCTTCACTAGAAGAAGCCCCGTCGAAAAACATTTTCCAAATAGAGGTGGTTGGAGGAGGCATCTTGTGATTAAAAGGGAGCTACCTTCTGACTTGAAAAGGGGCTTCAGGAGAATCAATGATCTACAATAAACTAGACCCCAAATTAGTGTCAAGTGCAAAGATGGGATGATTGGTGGGGTTTGCTTCATCACTGACAATATAGGCTAGCTGGGCTTCTCTGTACAACCTCCTGTGTTCCCCTCCAAATACTGGAATGGTGGCATATGTGAGATCTGTTTGTAATGTTCCTCCAAGTCTTTTAATACAAGACCTAGACAACAACATGCCAAACTTAGGGGGAACATCAGCTACCACAATGTCCATGACCACACTTTTCATTGGCAGCTGAAATAAAGAGACTACCAAGTCTTTGATGACTCCGAGACATTGCACCCTTCTTGAATCTAAAGAGTATAGATCATGGTAAGCCTTCGTCACCTCCTGTCCCAATTCTTCCATGACTATTTTGGGCATAAGGTTGTGGGAAGCCCCTGAATCCATGAGGCAATTATGCAGCACCTTATCATGTATGTTCAGGGATGTGTAGAAGGGAGGGGATGAATCATCTCTATCTTCTACTATGGGACCTAAGACAACTTCTGGCTTTTCATCTTGAATATTTATTGAGTCTGTGGAAGGCTGGGGGGGTTCGGATTGTAACAGCTTAGAGAGGGACCTTTTCAAATTTTTGTTTTTAACTAGTTCTGAGAGGGGTATAAGAATTTTGATCTTCTGAATCTCATGCTCAAAACTAAAGAGGAGCGGGGCTTAGGAGGTTCCCTTACCTCGAAAACAGAAACTTTGGTTGCTAACTAAGTATCCTGAGCTTTCTTTTCTTTAGTAGTTGCGACAACAGCTTTAGCAGGCCTTTCTGCTATAAGGGGCTGATCCTGGCAGTCAAAAGTATCATCTTTCTTCTTTGACCAGAGATGGTATCTGTTAGGGGTGTTGTTGGCCTTCTCTCCTTTACCCAACTCATTGATTTGGATGCTCATAAGGGATTCTTCATATGAATATTGAGTCAAATGGGGAAAAGGGGAGGTGTCTTCAATGCAGTGAATTTCAGGGTCAAGTTCTTCTACCTCCTCTCCTTCCTCATGAGCAACTATGTTGTTTTGGAGAGGGGTCTGAATCCTCTGATCATCTATGTCTCTACTCCTTTGTTCCCTTGGGGAGGCCTGTGGCACATTGTTACCAAGCCTCCTGAAACCTCTGTTATCAATATTCTGGGGATTTTTGTACACGGGCTTCCCCTCTAACTCCCACTTTTCCATCCTAGCCAAGAGAGATTTCAACACTTTAGTTACCTCATCCATTTGAGGAGGAAGGGGAGAGAAATAGGATGAGGAGGCTTCATCTCTCCTCCTGGGTATGTCTCTGTCAGCCTTACTCCTTAGTCGGTCAACAACCAATATATTAGACTCTACTTCTACGGCCACGTCCTGTATGTGCGCTAGAGTGGTGGCTCTCCTTTCCCTCAACATAAGGAAAAAATCAGGATCAAAAGCGCTAGCATAAGTGATCTTCGCAGAGGCTTCTGATGGCTTAATCTCAATGGGGATTTTATTGTACATTTTGTTAAATCTTTTGGAGAAGTCAGAAACAAACTCTCCTTCCTTTCTCTTCAAAGATCCAAACTCTGTCATGTAATACATGAAGTCCTTTTTATCTCCCCACTGTCTCAAAAAGGCATTATCCAGAGCCTCAATCCCATTAATAGATCCAGGAGGCAAGGCCCTAAACCATTTTCTAACCTCACCTTCAAGACTATGGACGAAAATCCTCATCCATACATATGCATGCATGATAACATGATCATGTATAAAACTGTAGAAGGCTTCAAGGTGTTCTTCTGCAATTATGTTCCCCTCGCTTGCAAACTTGGGCAGCTGCTTGAGGTAACCATTTGTTGGAAGGGCATTGAGAGGCTGAGGTAACACAAGGGGAGCATACCTAGTAGCTATAATAGCCTCCATTCTGGTCATAGGGGGATTTGCTTCTGCCATAGGGATATTAGGTGGAGGAGAAATTAGAGGGGAAGGGGCTTGAACTGGGGATACTGGAAACAGGCTTACAGGGGTAAGGGAAGTGACAAGGGTTTCTCCCTCTAGTCCAAAACCAGGAGGAGACAACTCGGCAGGAACACTTCCGAAATTCAAGAAATGAGAGGCTTCAGAAAACGGTCTGTTGCGAAGCTGAGGAGAATAAAAAGGGGTTTCTACAGAAGGAGATGGCGGATTACCTGTTTCGGTGGTGGAAGTTTCTCCTTCAGAGGCCTTTCCTTTTCTGAAAATCACCTCTGGATCAGCTTCAAGTGTAGCTAGAGGCAGCTATGGATGGGACTGTTTATGTCTGCCTCTGGAAGCCACAACTAAAACAATAGGTTCTCTCCAATGGAGTCGCCAGGTGCACAGTAGTAATATTCAAAGGCTCTGATGCCTGATGCACCTTCAGAATCAGAGGCTCAATGTCGTTCAATCTCGGGGAAAATCTTCAACTTCATCCCCGGCAACGGCGCCAAAAAAAGTTGGCGTTGGAAGTCACTCTTGGATTGCAGCAAGAGCAGAGCCCAACGCCCATCAGTTTATGTCACGTTTCGTTTATAAAGGGGTGATCGGATAGAAGTAAACTCAGAACAGTATTGTTATAACTCAGAAAAATGGATTGGAACGACAGTGACACATGAGGTATTAACCTTAACTTAAGCCAATACTAATAATAGTGGTGAGTATTTGGAGGGAAGAGAGGAGAAACAAAGTCTGCTCTGGACATCCGGTCTTCCAGCAGTCTTCACAAAAGAGGAAAAGTCTCGGTTGTGAGATCCTCTTAGAGACGAAAAAACTTCAAAATGAACATAAGAAGATTGCATAACTGATAATATCAAACCTACATAATATAGCAATGCAACACCCGACCAGATCATCCATGCCCGAGATCTTAAATTCAGAGGAAAAGGGAAAAAGAAGGAGTTGGCTGCCATTAAACAAGAAGTCTCAAATGTTCTTCTATAACCAGAGAACCAGAGGTTGGATTAAAGCTTTACAATTGGGAGCCGTGCTCTACCATCGATACTTTCAAAAATACAAAAACTGAGTACTTATACTCCTAAACATTTGCCCAGCAGAGGCATCCTAGACTTTCAGAGCGTGGCATCTCTTTGGTCAAATCTGGTCTGAACTCCTTCATCAGATGCCACCTTAACTTTGCGTGGCTCTTGCAAGGGGGTAGCTAATCCATTAAATGTTGAGTTAGTGTGTGCAGACTTCTCTAGTTAGTCGAGGACTAGGTATGGCTTCTTTGGAAAAAATCTAGCACACAGGACCATCCCGGGCAGACTGCCTGCCGGATCCTCCATACCTTACAATTAATGAGTGAGGAGAGATTTCAACCACCTCCTCCCTCCTTCATTTACTCCTAGTAGGAACCAGGGTTGAGACCGAGTCGGACTGGCACCTGGAGATTGCGATGATCCCTTCTGCAGCTAAACCTGGCTCTTTCGGCCCTTTTGCACAACTCTTTCTATTTCCCCAAGTGACCACAGGCCATGACCCTGCGCTTATCCTCAAAGGCGCTTTCGGCGTTTCGGGGTTTGGGGTTTTGAAATGCAATGGGAGAGAAAAACCCTTTACCTTTGGAAGTCCTGGTAGCCGAAACGCCGACATGGCCTGATCGTGCACCACGTGTCCCTTTGGATGGACATTTGGATGATGTCGACATTTTGGGACCTGTCTCATTATATGGTGTGCGCTAATGCCTTTTCCCCGGGCCTGTTCCTCTGTGACCAGGCGCCAAGACCGTGGGCCCAACTCCCAGATGCCTTCGGCACTTCACGTTTCGTGGATGGGAAGGATCTGATCCTTGCTCTTCAAAGTCACGATGGGCGAAGTGGCGATAGAGCCTAATCGTGCACCACGTACCCCCCTTTGATCGGACAACCCAGATCATATTCGACGATACTGTGGGCCCAACTCCCGGACACCTTCAACACTTCGCGTTTCGTGGATGGGAAGGAGCTGATCCTTGCTCTTCAAAGTCACGATGGGCGAAGTGGCGATAGAGCCTAATCGCGCACCACGCACCCCCCTTTGATCGGACGACCCAGATCATATTCGACGATACTGTGGGCCCAAATCCCAGATGCCTTCGACACTTCGCGTTTCATGGATGGGAAGGAGTTGATCCTTGCTCTTCAAAGTCATGATGGGCGAAGTGGCGATAGAGCCTAATCATGCACCACATACCCCCCTTTGATCGGATGGCTCGGATCATATTCGGTGATACTGTGGGCCCAAATCCCGGATGCCTTCGGCACTTCGCATTTCGTGGATGGGAAGGAGATGATCCTTGCTCTTCAAAGTCGTGATGGGTGAAGTGGCAATAGATCCTAATCACACACCACGTGCCCCCCTTTGATCGGACGGCCCGTAACTTCTTCTGCGAGATTGCGGGCCCAATTCCTATGTTAAACATGGTGCAATTCCATCGGCTGCAAATATCCGTCAACCAACGATCCGCTCCATTGGTCGATCCTGGCCACTGGACACTGGATCATGCGTCTGCTATCATTTTAAGCCCGAAATGGGGATTTTATGTGCTGCATAGTGCGCTCATGGTTGTGACCTTGGAAAAAATGCGTTTGTTAGGTTCTTTAAGCCCCATTTCTTCGCATTTATGCCACGGGCTCAAATCTTGGAGAGAAAACACCCCTTTACAAGAATTTGCGCTAATAGAATGGAAAACTTTAAGGAAAATTAAAGGTCAAACTGTACAAAGTTTCACAGAAGAATTTAGGAAGAAATATCTTGCATTGAACATTCCTTTGGATTCTTCTGAAACTTTAATGAAGTATACTGGTGCACTTCACAATTATATTCGTCATACTTTTCTCTTGTTTTACCCCACTAGTCTTGAAGAAGTTTGTGTGCAAGCCACTCACCTTGAGAACAGGGGGAAACATGTTCAAGAACATCCCACGAAGAAACCTTCCAATTTCCCACAAAATACTTTCAAGAAGTTTAAAAGGAAGGACAAGAAGACC